>CM076573.1:999610149-999732541 GCA_034641835.2 Pinus albicaulis | reverse complement strand
GGTTAAACACCTACTTGTAACTGAACGAAGTATGTTTTTTTTTTTTTTTTTTTTTTTTTTGACATTTTGACATTTTATTTTGACATTAATCCGTAAGAAGATGACCTGTTGGAATAAAAGAGAACAGGAAGTGAACTAAAACATCAATAAAATACCAGCAAACTAGCTAAATGACATGAAAGAAAAGAATGGAAATAATAGATAAGGTGAGGTACATGGGTTGGGCCCTAACACACTAGCCCAACCTTCCGGAACTAGTTCAATAAAATGGTATCTCACTACTCATTTCATAAAACACTACATTTCCATCAATTTTTTTACCGTAGCCTCATGCTTACAAACTTGAATCCACGGAATGGAAGAGTGAATGGAAGTCAACTAGAATAAACTCAACAAGCAACTAACTAACCCTTTCTAGCTATAGTTATACTTTATTTATTCTCTAAGGAAGCTACCAACAAACTCTTGAAAATGGTGATTGAGTCCACTTTAACTCAAGGAAACATAGATGGAGTGCCCTTTGCCTTCGCCGTTTGCCACTTTCTGAATTCGATTTGCCGGAGACTCCAAGTGAAGTATGGCTTGAGTTCACTTGGTATTGAGTTGCTTGGTTGCCTCTAGAATTCGAATTTCCGGAGGGGGATATCATGAGGATCCTTTGGCTGCCTTTTAAGAGTTACGAGGGTGGAAAATCCCTTGAATCTCTCCAAGATTTCTTCCCTAATTTCCGATGTTGTGCTCATTTATTTTTCAATCCCCGATCTTTCCGTTGGTAGGAGCAAGTCCTCAAATCATTCTCAAAATCGTATAATCCCCCCCCCAAGCAATATTCTCATATTCTACAAAAATAACCAATATTAGGCAAAAATATGCAACTACCTTTAATCCTTCCTAAGAACATATTAAAGCATAAGAAAACATTATTAAGTGCAAGATGAGAGATTTAACATATCCTTTTATGTTCATAAGGAAGGTAGATGGGCCTAAGAAAGGTTAAATGTGCCTTATTTTATGTCTAATTTAGAGGCCCATCATCACCCCCCCACATAAATCACATTTCATCCTCTCAGAAACATATTCATCCTCCCTACCTTAGGTTCTTCTCGCATGGCCGGCTATTTCATTTTATGCTCTTTGGCCATGCGCCGGTCCCCCTACTAATCTCCATGCTATGTCGCTTGCATTGATTTTTGTAGGTGCTTCATGGAGGTCCTTAGGTGCTTTAAGAAAATATATTTTTCATGCCAAGAGGTGCTAGATCCACCTTTTATGCTATTTTCCTTCTTTCTTTTTCTCTTTTTTTTTCTTTCTTTTCCTTTCTTTTTCCAATTTTTTTTTTTTTTTTTGCATGCAAAATAAACTCAAAGTTCATTTTTTTGTTAACTAAGTTCACCCTTGGTTACCTCTTTGGAACTCCTTGTCTTTTTATTACAATGAACTACTTACCGCCCACTTTCTCAAGTCATTTTTAGTTTTGTCTTGTTTCTTCTCTTGGTGGAAAAAGTGAGGCTAGTTGCTAGATAAGTTGAGGTTGCCACACGATTTTGGTTATAAAAACCTTTCCTTATCACACTTTTTAATGTTTTATTAAGCTAAAAATAGATTCAAAGAAAGGGTTGTATGATTGCATACCCGAGCCTTACCATTGATTTGTTTTTGCATGTGATATTGAAGCTATTGATATGGTTGTTGAAGTTGTCTTTGGTGGTTCCGAAGCCGCATTTGATAATCAAGCGACAGTCCTTTTTGAGCTCGAGCACACGAGGAGGAAGTCTAAGTTTGAATACCTTTGACTAAAGTTTTGACCAAATTTTCTTTTAGCTCACTTGTCGTGTTCTTCTACAAAGTTTGGAGAGAACCCGTATTCATTAGAGATACATGGATAATTGCGCTTTTTTTTTTTTAAGGCCTAGCCACCGCCCAATGAGGTTTTCAACTAGAAAGTCTTCCCAGGTGCCTCAAAGGAGATTTTCACCTAGGATATTTTATTTTCCTCTTTCTTCAACCGAATGACCGCTCATGGAGGTTTTCAATCAATGAGCCAATCTCGCATGCCTCAAATGAGGTTTTCACCCGAGATTTTTTCTTTTTCCCTTTTTTTCCTCTCTCTCTCTTTTTTTTTTTTTTTGCAAGCTTCTACTCTAATTGAAAAAAATAAAACTCTTTTTCAAGTATATGAATAATTCCAATGGAGCCATGTGCACATCAAGATGACAGTATAAAATCAAGTGCACACTTTTAATACATGTTTTGACATGTACTCGAATATAAGAGATGAATTTCTTTGGCTAGGATTGTATCAAGTATTGTTGGAGAAGAGTGTGTTGTCGCAACATAATGACTTGCTTATAACCATATGTCAATATAGTTGCGATGCTCCTTGGTTCACTTGCTGATTTGGATCACCTTGTATGTCCTCTTCTATTAGGGTTACCAAATCTTTCTTGCTAATTGTTCTCTTGAACACATGGAGGACATGTTGGTAAAATATGAGGGAACTCTCTCAACATATGATTCCGATATATTCTCTTCATCAAGTTGTGCAACACTCACCCTTAATCTCCTTGCTTGAATCTATTTCTTCTTGAGGTTGTCCTATAATGACATTAAGAAGGTTCCCCGTTTTGCAATACCTTTCTTGAACTAAGATGCGTACCATTTAGATCAACAGGATATGTTTGGTGTAGTTTTGTACCTCAACATTGTAAGTGGGCTAATAAAATTTATGGTGTGGGTTTGGAAATGGTGGTACAAGTAGTTGAGTGGGGTGGATATATGAGATGGATGTTGTTGAGGCCGTGTTGTGGTGGAGGTGGATGGGGATAAATGAGCCGGGTATGGAGGATATCGAGGGAAATATTGAGGATATTGTGGATTTTCTCCTAACAAGGACATTTTGAACCATGTTGGTAGGATTGGTTTTGGGGTGAGCTGGCAAGGTTGCCAAGGAGGAGTGTATACCAATTAGTTTGAGATGGATTTGAATAAGCTTGAAATTGTGAAGTGGATCCTTGCATGATATCAAGTTGACTAGGTTTCCAGGTATCCTTGAGCTACATAACATAGCTTCTTTGGGTGATTGCCTTGCTCCATTGTCTTCTTTGTAAACTTTAAACCTAGGAATGATGAACAACATTTAGTAACATATGATTCCGCATGGATAACAAAAATATCAACATCTTCTCTTTGCTCATTTTTCATTCTTAACATTTGTATTTGTTCACTTAGATTGCTAATAATTTATATTTTGAAGTTACCAAGAAAATTTCCAAGTTCATCCTGCTACTTTACTAATGTTGATGTTGATTTACTTCATTCTTTCCCTTCCTCTTGATATGCTCTTGCATGTTTCACAAATTTCTTCAAATGGAAATTCGTATAGATCTTCCGCCATGAGATTAAGGAGATCAATCCACTCATCCCTAATTGTTCTAAGTGAGAAGGTTTCTAGTGTCAAATCCTAGATGATGAAATTTTTCCTTCTCAAAATTATACATGAACCTCTCTAATAGATCCCCAAGGCTCTCATATTATTCTTGGTTCATTTGCACTTTTCTCTAAGATCACGATATTTATATTTTTCTAGAAATATCTTCTACATATCATTCCATGATCTTTTTAAATTAGTACCTAGACACATAAACCATTGAAGGGCTCTATTTCAATGTTGTAGAAACAATCTTAGTTTTTGAGTGCCTCGAAAAGTAGCTATAAGACCTCCGAAGTATCTTGAATTCAAAGAGAAATGTTTCCGGATCCTCTTTCTCATACCATAGAAGTTGGGAAGGAACATGGAGGGATGTTCTTCATAGGTACACTGATGTCCATATCTTGAATGGGAAACCCTATAACATTTTCTTCATTTTCATCATATCCATCCATCTCTTCTTCCTTCAAAAGCGTATGGTGATGTGGTTCTTACCGCACCACGTGGTCGAAGTGGGGGTTGGGGGGGGGGTTGGTATTAGAGAAGGTATATACATATATATATATATATATATATATATGTATGTATGTATATTTAAAATATCCTTTATATCCCTACTCCTATGAGGCATGAGAATCAATTTTTTTTTGTATTTTTCAATACTTCGAAACAACATGAAAAGTGAGTTTAAAAATAATTCAAACATAATCAAAGTATCTACTAGACACCTCCCCCAGCAACAACGCCAAAAGTGGTGAGCCTCGGTATTGCACCAATGTTACCGTAATTCTGAGGGGCTGCCCTACTTTACTTTATCATCCGGGGTTCATACAAACTTTGAGGTGATGAAGCATATATACACAACAAATGCATTCTCTTCATGTCATCCTCTTCTACTTCACGAAAGGGTGTTATTACTTAAACCGTGAGAACAATCGGGCAAGTAAATTTCCCGGAAGGAAATGACATAAAGGAAACTAAAGTGAATTGCTGAAAGGAAATGATAAGAAAGGGAGCGAAACTAAATTCGTCGAAAGGAAAATGACAAGAATGAAACTAATTTAATTTGTGGTGCAAAAAAAACAGCGTAAAGGAAACTAATTCTATCCCACACTTAACTTGGACAAACAACTTAATGAACTCTACTTACCTTGTGATCTATCTACCATGCTTCTATCCATGCAACTAGTCTATCCATACAACTTAATTTATAATTAAAAAGATTTAATTTACAAATTTTGGAGGAAGAAAAAGGGCTAAAAGAGGCTAATGAGGGGTTTAACACATGAAACAAGGTTTAAATAATGAAAGAGGGGTTAAAACCTTAGAAAACTTTATTATAATGTGAGAAATGAATTTGGAGCAGAAAGAACTCAAAAGTGTGATGGCGGAGTGCGATGGAGGACAAAATCCACGATGTGTGACGTCGAAATCACAACTTCACAAGTTTAAATGGATAACAGGACTAACGAATAAACTAAATCGTGTCAAGTCTAAAGTGCTATTTAAAGGATTGTGGCGTGTCGCAACCTAATATCACAAGTTTAAATGGATAGCGGTAAGGAATTAACATAATGAACTAAGATGTGCGAAGTGTGATCTATGATGGAGTGAAGGTTTAGCAAGGATATGTGATGGTGTTCATCAAGTGTGATTTGCGATGACAAGAAATGTTGCAAAGTTGCGATCCGTGATGTGGTAAGTTACAGAGAAGTGGATTATATAAAGATAAAATATGGGGCTAACTTGCAACGCGAGATGACCTAGCATTGAAAAGAAGAAAGGGAAAAGTTGCGATTTGCGATATGTGATGTCACAATATCACAATCGCAACAAATGAGCGTAAGTGTTTAAGTAAACGTTAAATGTTGCGATTTTCGAAGTGTGACGATGGTGGTGAGTCTCGAGGATAAAAGGTGGAGGTCAGGTTTTCGCTGGTTTGAATGATTTTCACGTGTTTTTCATAAAAAGGGAAGGTAGTGAGAATAAGTGGAAAAAAGCGGAGGTAATGCAGAGTACGCAGAGTATACAACAACAAAGATGGAAGTGAGATGGGGATGAAGTAGGAGATGTCGGAAACTTCCCTCCGGGCCATGCTACTCGTACCTATTATCAACTTGCCTATTTATGCAAGAAATATAGAAAATATGTTCATGAGGATGCATACCAACATAATCTATTTACAAGAAATCATAAGCAGAAAGTATTTTTGTCCGTGAAAAGGTCTACCCTCCTAGGCCTATTACCGCAGTTGAGAGGGGATGGAAGACCTCTTATGGAGTTTATCACTATTATATCAATTACGTAAAATTAAATCTACAACAAAATACAACATCAAGTGAACTAAAACATCAATAAAAAATACCAACAAACTAGTTAAATGTTCGTAAGAAAAACCATTAAATGACATGAAAGAAAAGAATGGAAATAATAGAGTAGTTGAGGTACAAGGGAAGTTGGGCCCTAACCCATGAGCCTACTTCAGAATTAGATCAATAAAATGGAATCTCTATACTCATTTCATAAAAAAATAGTCTCATACATCCATCAAAGTTTTAATAGAGCCTCATGGATTTTCAACAAAACTTTGAATCCATTGGAATGAATGGAAGTGGAGGAAATGGAAGTCGACTAGAATTAAGTCATTGGCTAACTAACTAACCCCTTCCTAGCTATATCTATGCTCTATTTATTCTACGTGGAAGCCGACAACAACTCTGAAAATTGTGATTGAGTCCACTTTGACTCCAAGTAAACATAGATTGAGTGCCCTTCATCTTCATTGCTCGCTACCTCTTGGAATTCAATTTGTTGGAGACTCCAAGTGAAGTATGGTTTGGAGGTAATTTGCATTGAGTTGCTTGGCTACCTTTGGAATTCGAATTGGCCGGGAGGGGGATTCAAGGAGATCCTTTGGTCGTCTTTGAGAGTTGGAAGTAGTGACAATCTCCTTGAATCTCTCTAAGATTTCTCCCCAATTTCTTAATGTTGTGCTCTTTTACTCTCCAACTCGCTCTTCCGTTGGTAGGGAGAAAGTCCCTAAATCATCTCCTTCTCCAAATATGTATACCGCTAATTATTCTCGACAATATTGTACAAAAATAACCAATATTAGGAAAAAATATGCAACTACCTTTAATCCTTCCTAAGAACATATTAAAGAATAAGAAAATATTAGGTGTGTTGGCATAGAGATTTAATATATCCTTTTATGTGCAAAAGAAGAAGAGAGATGGGTCTAAGAAAGGTTAGATGGGCCTTATTTTATGTCTAATTTAGAGGCCCATCGCAGCCCCGTCCTGAGGTCGTAATATAGTCTTCAAGCATAGGAGATGGTAGGTGTACTTCTCCTATGCCTTGATTTTGTACCTTTCGTTGATATCTTGAACTAATCTAGAAGTAAATCGAGTACCTTGGTGTGTTACTATTTCTCTAGGCACTCATATCCGACACATATTTCTTCAAAAAGGAAATTGACCACCGTTTGCTCAGCTTGCTCGACAAGTGCTTTTGCTTCTGTACCTCATTTAGTTACATATTTAGTACATACTAAGATGTACTTTTTACCCTTTACAAGGTCGATTAATGGGTCCAACAAAATCTAGAGCCCATTTTTCAAATGGCTCTAGATGTACTTGAGGTTGTAGTGGTATCCGATCCGAGGCAATGTCCGCCCATGCGTTGGCAACTCACAAGTTCTTACATGTTTCTTTGAATCCTTGAAAAACCAATGGCCAATAGCCAAGATCGAGGATTTTGAATGCTATTCTTTTAGCCGCAAAATGACCACCACAAGGTTCATCATGGAAAGATTTTAATATATCAAGAATTTCATCATCTCTTATGCATCTCCTAATAATCATATCATAACCGCATAAAACAAATCTCCATTAACCCATGAGTATCCGGCACTTTGCTTCGATTAGTCTTTTCTTCTCCTTTGAACTCGAAGGATGGAGGTATTTTTCCTATCGAGAGATAATTAGCTAAGTTAGCATACCATGGATTCAATATTGAAATTGCAAATAAATTTTCATCAAGATAAGAATCTTCAACCCGGAACAACTTCACCCGGATTGTGAGTGTTCAGAAAAGAAGTCTCCGCCACCGGTTTTCTTTTAATTGCTCGTCCAACACTCGTAACATTAAATTCTCGTAATAACAGTAACAATCATGTGACTCTACCGTAGTTATGAGTTTATTCATTAAATACCTAAAGGAAGAGTGATTAGTATGAATAAAGACTTTACAACTACTATGTAATGACGAAATTCGTTTCCGTCACACCATGTATAATTGCAAGCATTTCCCTTTCTCGGGGCCATCGTGTAGCGACCGCAGTGTTATCTTACCGATGAAATAAATGGCATAACTTGAAGATTCTTCTTTTTGTCCTAATGAAGCACCTATTGTTGTATGAGATGCACTGGTGATATGGAAGGGTAGATTCCAATTACGACCTTTAGAACCGGAGTAGGGATAATTTTCTTAAGTTTTTCAAAAGCTACTCGACAATTTCCATTCCAATCGAAAGATACATCTTTTGCAAGAAGCTTAAACAAAGGCAAAGATATCTTACTAAAATGTTCAATAAATCTCCCGTAATAACTCGTATAGCCAAGAAAGCTTCTACATCTTTTTAAGTTTTTGCACCGGTAGATTAACAATAATTTGAATTTTTGATCGATCTACTTTGATTCCTTTTGAAGAAACATAATGACCCAATAATACCTCATTCAACATCATATAACACTTTTCATTACTTAGGGATAAATCGGGGTTTCTATACATCTTTTCAGAACTTTCTCAAGGTTTTGCAATGATCGATCAAAAGAGTTACCACATCGTAGAATTCATCCATATATACTTCAACACACTCATGAACTAGATTAGCAAAAATAGCTAATACTACTCTCTAAAATGTTGCTGAGCATTACACAATCCAAATGGTAAAAATCAAAGTATATGTGCCCCAAGGACAAGTAAAAGTTGTTTTGTCTTGCTCTTCTAAGGCTATTATGATCCTGCTATAACAAATGAAACTGCTGGATGAAGGAAAATGATGATTTCCCACCTAATGTGTCCAAAACTTGGTCAATAAATGGCAAAGGAAAATAGTCTTTAAGGGTTTCTCTTATTGAGCTTCCAACTGTCGCGCATTCTCCACTTACCATTTTTCGGTACTATCACTAAAGGAGACACTCATCGGATGTCGCAGATGGGGTAAATGAAATTGAACTTTAGTAAATTTTGCAATTCATCTCTCTTGCACCTCTTTGAAGCATAGGGGTTCATCCTTCTGCGGGTCGCCCCACCGGTCTTATATTAGCAACTGTGTAAATATGGTGAGTGCAAGTTTCTCGGGTGGACTTCGCATATCAAGATAGTCCCAAGAAAATGCCTTTGGTATTTTGTCAATAATTCAATCAACTTTTGTTCCCTTTGTAGATGAATCTAGGAGTGTTCCAATGTTTAATGTTTTCCCGGACTAATCTCTATGGTCTTGCTTTGTGTTTGTCATGAATGAAGAAAATGTCTTCAACAATGTTTGTAGAGAATGTATGGTACAAGTTTCCTAAAAGCATTTATCTAGTAGTTGATCCGCAACATTATATTGTCTATTTCTTAATTCCTCCGAAATACTGTGTTGATAAATAAACAATTCTACCAAATCTTCATCATATCTTCTTGAAAATCATAGATTTGATTAATGCCTGTGCCGCAGTGAACTTCCTCGTCATTATATTTGTCATCAAGCCATAGGTTATGAGCTATTGCTAGAGATTTCACTTCGATGGGCATAAGGTAATTTGTTTTATTTCTCCGTCCTTCAGAAATCGTCATGTTGCCAAATCTACACCCAATGAATGCACTGGTCAGCTTGCCAACCATGGCCTGGCCAAGTATGATAGGATGTCCCCCTTAAATTGACTTTGCTTGGAGTACTAAAGTCTACTAGATAATTCTAAGAGTCTACCGAGACACCATATCTTCCAATATCCCTTTAGGAATGAGTTTGGATTCATCAAACAATTCCGTGACAATTAAAAAAGTTAATTGCAAATTTGTGAGTTGTAGTGTTTTCATTGTTTCCGCATCACTGCCACTGATGGCACCTCCAAGATCAATTAAGGTATTCTAAATGGAAATGTTGTTAATTATTGTAGTAAATTTAGGATACTGTGATCAACATACTCCTCCATCAAATAGTATTTGTCATAAGGCCGCCTAAATTTCCAATGACATGAATGGTTCACTTAATCAAATATTTTCTTTGGTGATTTGAGACATAACTCTTTAATGGCTTTGTGTAATTGAATGTATTTTTTGTCACCGTAGTAATGGAATTTTCACATAAACATTCCTTAATTCATCTAGACATCAAATTGAGGCAAAGACATTGGTAGCTTTTTCTTCGGGATCAATCTCTCGGGAAAAGGGAGGGGTGGATTCATTTTTTGCATTTGTTTGTTTTGTATTTCATCATCTTGTTTGCTTTGGAAGTTCATCATCCTTGTTTTCTTTTGCTTTGTAGTCAAGTGGAGTGTCTGCTTGATTATTCTACCGTACCTAAGCTCACTGTTTTTGCGCAGGTAGAATGGGGTAAGATGTCCCCTCTTCTACACTATATGGGCCGGTCTTTTCGCTCTATTATTTGGGTTGGCTACAAAAGCTGAGCAGTATTTGAGTAGGTCTAGGAGGTCACAGAGGGTAGTTGTAGTTGTGTCAGATTTATTGGTGGAGGAGAAGTTAATGTCTATTTAGTATTTTGTGGTTGATAAAAAACCGGTTGTTGAGGATATTGCTTGTGTAATGAGGATATGGTCAATATGGTTGAGGATATTGTGAAGGAATTTGTTGAGGATATGGATATCCTTTCCATCCTTGTTGTGTATAAGCTTGTTGCTATCAATAGGACTAATTTTTCCAAGGCATAGAATGTTCCAAGAATTTGAATAGGTATTTGATATTTTACAGAAATTGTAAATTTGGAGTTGAAACATACCCCGGAACCATGGTCTTCTAGATCCCATGAGATATAAGTTCTCCATTTCTGCATTAGCTTTCCAAATTATAATTCTACAAAAACCTTCATCTTAGAACAATTAAAAATATCAACATTTTCCGTAAGCAAAATGCACAAACTTGAATATTTTCTCGAAGGACACCCTTCAAAGCATGTTTTTTCCGCATTTTGGACAGTAAATCCATCAATTGGTCTTCTTCTTCTTGTCTTTTTTTCTTTTGTTTTTAATGTGTCTATTTGATTTACCAGGGTGCTTAATAGGTCTATTTTAAATTCTTCAAATACGTTACTCATTTCCGCCCTTGTAACACTTGTTGTGGCAGTATTTAGTGGTTTAGATGTCATATTTTTCCATTCCCTTGCTTTACTTCTAGAATACTTTTCACACAAGTTTGGCAATCTCATCATAGGATAGAGTAGAGATATCACCTTTACCCATTAGGTTAAGGTCCTCTAAATATTCTTTCTCTGTAATTTTCTTAGAATATTTTTTAAATAAAAGATTGCTTGTACATGGTTCTATGCTTTGATTTTTGCGTATTCTGCACAAATCTTTCCAAGTATTCTTTCAACGTTTCATCTTCTGTTGATTCATTCTAAAATGTCATCTTTGGAATCCTTTGATCGACAAGTAAGGTTGATACTTTTTCAAAAATATTTTCTCTCATACCATTCCAATTAGTCACTACATGTTCACCTAATCCCACAAACCACTCTAAGTGTCGATGCTTTTAATGTGGAAGGAAAGAGTCTAAGCTCCAGTGCATCATCTCAGGTACCCATAGGTTCGACATACTTATATCAAATTCAAAATAAAAAATGAACCGTGTCTTCGATGCCGTTGCCATAAAAATTTGGCACATGGACGGGGGTAGATTTTTCATTTTAATTTCTTCATCAATGTTTTCTTCTTGAATAGGAAATTTAAATCTTGACTCTTCTCTCTTGGGTTTTGATTTTGATCATTTATTTGTTTTTGCTCAAGTTTCTTGTCTTCCTTTCTTCTTATTTTCTCTCATATTCTCTAAGTTGTTCCGTAGTAGGTCCTCTTGTTGATGCTCCTCCTTCCTCACTATTTTGATAAGTCAGTTTTTCCGATTCCTCCCGCTCGTCAATTTGTTCAAAGAGAGTTTGTTCTTATAATTTCTCTTCCTCTTGAGACTTTTCACAGTCAAAAAGAGTTTGTTGAGTTCTTTTACTACTTTGTTTTACTATAGAAGATTCGTAGATGTTTCCTCTTTGCTTCATAAGCTAATAGGGTTTGGTCCAATCTCGCTAGTGTAGATTACACTTTAATTTCTTGTCAATCCGAGTAGGCACAAGATAGAGGTACTTATTTAAAATATATAGATCTAGAAAGATTTATTTTTAATGAGAGTTTAGTGTGTTGGGATTCAATACTTTCTTACAAAATATTGTTCTTTGTCTCCTTCCACACTTGAACACCTTTCTAAAACAAAACAAATCTAATCTTCTAAAAAACAAAGTTTTTATGGTTTGTCTAAGATTCTAGTCCTCTTACAAGGACTTAATTCATAGAACCCTCTCCAAATTCTTAGATTAACACACCGAAATAAATTATCTCTGCTCTAAGTCTTAAACCAAAACACTCATCAATCATACTCATTCAAGACGTAAAGCAAGGCAATAATCTTGGAAGTCAACCAACAGTCAAACTTTCTTATAAGGTTCATTCATTAAACTACTAAAGTTGAATTTTGCAATTATAACCATGGACCATTAAACATAAATGATAAATGAAATAGTAAAACACAACTTTGAATTATGATTCAAGAACTTGCGTACAAAAATTAAGTAAAACCCACTATCGCATCTGAATATGCAAAATGTAAAATGGAATACACAAAGAAAGTGCAACAGCACTATAGTGGGGGCCCTCCACACAAAGTACACCTGAGATAACTCAAATGTAGAAAATGATGAACTATAACACCATGAAGAACTCGGATCTTTGTATTAACTCTAAAAACTAATTACATAAACCAAAATTTGAAGTCATTACTGATTGTCTCATGTCTTTGTCTAGCCTTCAACATTTTTCTTCTAACTATTTATTATTGAATTACATAACAAAAAGAGGTTATTCCTATTCCTCAAAATCCTAAATAATTCCCAAAGGAGTCACAATTAGTTTAGATTCCTTTTTACAAGCAAAATATCAAGTCCGTTCATTAATTGCTCATGATTTTCTCGCCGAAAATGGCCAAGGTTGACCAACATGACCAGCCACCTATGGACTTCGAATCTAGAGGTGGATATATTTTTCACCATCCTTGTACATTCAGGTATAAGCCCCCGCATTCGATTTTTCCATCCCGTCATGCAATGTGTCGCAATACAAAGCCACAGAAGTTACAAGAACCGTAATTTTCTTCTCGAAAAAATCCTAGTTTTAATACAAAAATTCTAAAATTAATTCCAATATAAAAATAACAATAATAACATCACATCGATCAATTTCAAAGGAACATGAAGGATTTAGGAAGGTTAAATGAGGAAATATAATGGATAAAATCAAGCTTTAAGTGAAAGAATAAAGCCATGAAATGGTACCAACAACAAATACCACCCTCACCTACATCCTCTGGCCGGTACAACCCCCAATGGCATGTCCTGCTTTGTCATTATGCTCAAAATGTATAATACATATTTTGACATGCCTCTAATGAATGTTTTATCTCGTACAAGCACAAGGCGAATACTCAAATTATTCTAGATAGACTCTTGTTTCTAACGAAATTGGTCTAAAATTGACCTCCAAAAGCTTTTTTACCAATAACAACCTACAATTGGGTGCTTACCTCGTAGTTAAAATAGTAGATATGCGCCTTTGGATGGCGTGCTATTAACTTCGCCAAACAACTAACCGCCCATTAAACATTTGTGGTTAGGGGTGGTGGTCACAAGTCGAACTCCCTCTTTACACCGTGGTCTAACATTTAAAAATTGAAAAAATTGAGCGGAACTATAAACAACATAGTTCCAAAACCTCCGCATAAAATACCATTTTAAACGCACATGTGACAATGCTTTACTGCCAAAAATTGTGGCTTGGAACCGTTAGTTTAAATGTTGCGTTTAAATGTTTCGCATGTGACACAAACTTGTTGACTACCACTAGAGTGTCACGGTTAAGGAACCTATTGTGCCGTAATATATGTTGTGATTTAAGAAACTTTAACATGTGACCATTTTCAATGGGGTTCGTAGGCAGGTTGGGACCATCGCGTCCCCCCATATGAAAAAATATTAACATTTAAATATAATTGGTGCCCCATAGGGTAAGGATCACCGTATAGAAGACTTGGTTGAGGTTTAGCCGGTGCGTTGAGGTCACGGGGTCGACCCCCCCCCCCGGACTCCACCAAAATTTTTCACAATGTCGAGGCACATGTGGTGCCTCTAGGCCGGCCACGTGTCACCCATCCAACAACCCTCACTAATATCGTACAAACCATCAACGCATCCAAACAAACACATGGCGAAGTCCGATTGGATTTGAGAAAACATAATATTCTAAGAATATACCACACTCCTGGCCGACTATACATGCATGTTTACTTGACATCCTAGTCACGTCGTCACAAAATTTTATTTGTTTAGGAAAACGATCGTAACACGATATCTTCCTCATAGGAAATCGGTTTTTCAAACCGTTTGCGACGCCATAATCACAACGACGAGATTTATCGAGTCTCTTAGGTTCGGTATAGTTTTGAGCAATTTAAATTTTGAGCAAAATACATGATCTCCTGATCACACCTCCACATTGGCAAGCTTTTGGACCCCAAAAGACTTTACTCACCTATTCAAAAGATGAGGGTACAACTCCCTCAACTTTTCAACTTTCATCCACCTTCTCAGCTTGGTTTACATCGCTCTTGGAGCCTCAAATCAAAGGTAATCGACACTTCCTCTCTTAGAAACAAAAGTCCCCCCCGTCAAGGATGGTTTCCTCCTGAGCTCATCGAGAAATTTCGGAGAGAAATCTTCTAGACGACAACCGAACATCACCCTTGATCATCAACCAAAGGAGGCTCATACAAACGTAAATTTTTGACATTGACAACCGAATACATTTGCATATATGAAGGCAATTCAAGTTGGAAATGCATTATTGCCAACTTGCTTAATGATCTTGAATGGACCATAGTGGATGGGCTTGATTTTTTACCTTCTCCTTGCATCCTTTCTTTGCTTATGCAACCATACTCCTTATATCCTTCTTGAAACTCGTGATCAACTCTATGTTTGTCACAAGTGCCTCTCCTTGTATTTTCTTTGACTCTTCTCGGTTGTTCTTGAACTTGTCGATGAATAATATGAATTTTCTCAATGAACTTTCGAGCCTTTCAATATCACTTATGGACATCAAATGCAACATCCTTCTCAAAGATGAAGTCTAATGGCAATTTCGCAAATACCCAAAGAAGGCTTCAAAAGGTGAAGTATTTGTAGAAGAGTGCTTTGCCCAATTGTAAGCGTGTAGAATATAATGCAAGCCATTCCACAAATTTTTATGTTTGCTGCAATATCCTCTCAATAACATGCACAATGGTTCCGTTCACCACCTCATTTTGTCCATCAATTTGTGGATTGAAAGAAGTACACTTTTTCAACTTTTTGTCCATCATCTTCCAAAGATTTTGACCAAAAAATTCCTAAGAACTGGAATCTCTGCCACTACCAATAGAAGTTGGAAATCCATAGTGAACCCACACATGTTGAAAATAAAGTTCAACAAATATCAATAAGCATGCTTTTACATGGCATACATACACATTTTATTGAATCTATCCACAACTACATAAAGATGATCATGTTTTTTCTTTGACATAGGTAGACCTCCAATAAATTCCATGGAGACACCTCCATGGCGTTGATGGTGTCGTAGTGGCGTGTACCACCCAAGCTTCCTATTTCTAGGCTTGCTTGTGGCACACATAGAACAACCTCTCTTATAAAACATGACACACTATCTATCATGCGAGGCCAATTGCAATACTCTCACAATGTGAATTAATTGCTTTTGCTTACCCCAAAGCATGTCCATAATGTATACAATGAGCTTTCTCATGACACTAAGCCTCTCTCCGTGTGGTATACACAACTTACCCAAATTAAATAGAAAATTGTTATGCATGTAAATAATTATTTTTCTCAACTTGATTTCCTCTTCACTCAAACTAGCATACACATCTTGAAAATCAAGATCATGTGCATATTGTTCTATGTAACTCTCATGTACAATAAAAATCATTTCTAATTAAAGTAGAAGAACTTATAAATGGCCTTGAAATCATATCATTAAATTTATTGAATAACTTTCTATACCTATAACCAAGTGAAATTGTTGAAGAAACCCCATCCACCTCGAAATGTTTTCTGTGATTGTTGCAATTTTGTTTGCAACTGCAAGCAATTTAGGAATACAGAATGTGTATGTATAATCATCTTCACTCATCAAGTAGCAAGCCCACTTCTTGACACTTTGTACCAACACTCATAGTTATTTTTCATATGTAGGATAATTAGTTACAACACCATTGAATGTTTGAGAATGAAAAGAGATAGGCTTTATCACATGCAAGTATTGCACCCATGGTACAATCACGAGGCACTTTCGCTTGTATCTTACCAGTTGTTCTCACCCAGAATAGAAGGATTGGAGCTGAACCGATATTGTCTTTTAAGCTCAAAATTTACTGTTAGTTTGCATCCCCATTAAAGCCCTTCACACTTGTCATCGCATGCATAGAAGTTGACAGTAAAAGTACACAAATTTTCCACATCGAGTTTGCCCAAGAAAATTCTTACCTCGTTAATTGCTATGGGAAATCGACAATGGCTTCCATTTTACAAGGATCAATTCCTCAACCCACCTCTTCTACAATGTGTCCCAAATAAACTAGAGAAGTATTTCCTTCGAATTCACACTTTGACATCTTAAGAAATAATTCCTCTTTCATCAAAACATCCAACACCCTTTTCACAGTGTACATGTCTTTCCTTGTTTGAAAATGAGTATATCATATAAATACACAATCACAAATTCATCAATAAATGGACGCAAAACATTATCCATAACAATATTGTGCTGGTAGTGCATTACACAAACTAAATGGCATAACCAACCACTCAAAGAGTCTTTGTTTGGTTTTAATGTACTTCTCTCCATATATCACTTTTCCTCGTAATTCTTACTTGATGACATCTGTACTTCGTAATCTAACTTAGTGAAAAAAATTATTTTTTCAGCTGATCTAGCAAATCATCTATCCTGGGAGGTATTGTTTTCATCGTTATCTTGTTCAAACATCCAAGTCACACATGTGCGGTCCTTATTTCTTCGAATGAAGACTGTGGGTGAACCATATAAGTATGCTTGGCTCTATGAGTGCCTTTGTCCATGTTCTTGATTTTCCTCTTTATTTTGTGTGCATTCTCCATTATCGACACATGCGATACATGCTCATGTCAAAGAGGACAATATTGTTGCAACTTAATCTCATGTTGAATCTCCCTTTTTGGAGGCAATCCTGTTGGCTCCTAAAACATATCATGATGTGCATCAACTACATCATATAAACATGATATCAACTTAGGATCACAATCTTCAAATGATTCATGATTAACATCAACTTTAGGCTTAATCAGGGAAGAACAAAATTATTACTTGAATTCACCACCCTTTACATGTCCAAAACATTTACCATTGGTAACATTTGTCTTCTACATGTGTCGAATAATGTACTCCTTGCCATCTTTGAATAAATGGTATTTGTTCTCAAGTAATAAGAACACCATTTCCATATCACAAAAAGTAATGACTACTTAAAAATACCCGTAATATCAAGTGGAACCACGTCTAATTCAATCGTGTCAACAACAAAGCAATAAAGCTTGGGTTGGCGACTCTATTGAAACTTCATAAATTTGTACCAAGGCCCACCCAAGTGGATATGGTTTCTAAGTGTGGTTCGTCTCAAGATTAATTTTCTTCGACCAAGTCTTCTTCAGAGATTAATTTTTCTTGTGACCCACTATCAAACAATGTGTCAAACTTGGTATGTTTGGTTATGACCCTCACATGAAATAGTTCAGCTTTCTTATTCATTTGGAGCTGCAGAAGGGCTTTTTGATGTACTTGTACCTGGGTTTCTGTCTTCAATTTCTTTCCTTCATGTTATTCAATCCCATGGATATAATTTAATATTCACTGCCCAACCCTCCTAAATTATTTTGAGTTGTAGTTGTAGTTTTTTCTTCCTTTTGTTGTTTTGATTTTTGGGCCTCTTTTGAGGATGTAATTTCCAACAATTTTTTTCTTGTCACTTTCTTGAAAAAAATTTTACAAGCCATTTTTCTCCCTCTTTTCTTGACATATGCATTCTTTTTTCCCTTACCTTTTGAGTTCTTCTCTTTGTTTTTCTCCCTTAAAAGCCAAGCCTCTTTCCTACCCTAACCGCACGTTTTTCCATCCAGCTTTCAGATGTGTGCTCCTAACACAAACTTCATCTAATCTTGTAGGGTTAAACATGAGAATAGTATGTTCTAGGTAGCTATGTAAGGCTCCTATGTACTTGAGAAAAGTTATCTTGGCCTGCAAATCTACCCCTAATAATAGAGCTCTTCTCTCAAAATCTTTTTGGGTGTATCTTGTACATTTTGTACTTTCACTGTCTAAGTTTTTTCTAGGTCGCTTATGGCTTTCTACATATGAGCTAATGGATAAAATCGTTGGTTTATTGTAGTAATGAAATCAGCCCCCGATAGGACACCTTACCATGCTTTCGATCTCCTCCTTTGTCTTGGCTTCCCACCAAAATGTCCCGCAACTTCCATTCTCAATGAAGCTAGTTGATTTTTTGTATCATCATCAAGAAGGTTATGAATTCTCGAGACCTCCAAATGCATAATCCAATTATCAATTCTTCGAATTGACTTCACCATTAAATATTGGTAATTCAAACTTAACATCAAGTTTTAAAAAATTACTTTTATGAGTTTTCTTTTGACTTGTGTGGCTAATGTACCTAAGATGAAGTAGAGGATGATGAGGATGAATATGAGTGTGATGATGGTGACTTTCCACCGTCTCCATTTCCATTTCTTGATTTATCTTCATCATGATGACCTCCTAATGATCCCTAACCTTCCCCATAAGCTTGTATCCTTCTCTTATATTCTCTGTCCTTTCTTGGTCAGCGAATCTCACCATCTCGCCTATGTCAAGGAATGTTTTCCTCAACACCCTTTCTTCTTCTTTGGGAACTGCGCCTCTTCAAGTGGATTTATTCTTCCCCTAGAGGTATGCTTAATGATGCTTCGCTATTTTAAGGTGAACTAGGTGTTGGAGAATGTGGCAATCTTGCCCTCCTTTACCGTGGCCCCTTTCGTGTTCCCTCCTTCCAAGCTTCCGAATTTTCCTTCTCTCTTAAGCTTGACTGTACACAAACCCTTGGAAACAGCTTAAACAAATATTTGCACACTAAAACACTAGAGAATAAGCTCTAGCTCCGATACCAACCTGATCTCAATGGACTATATTAGTTTTTTTTGGCTAAGTTTTCAAAAGAATAAAAACATGTACAATTTGTCTCCATTTTTTTTCTTAAGGAATGCGTATTCTAACCATGAAACATAGATGAAATTTTTGAGTTTTAAGCATGAAAATAATCCTAAATAACAATGAATACCCGTGTATAACAACGAAATAACATCACACATAAGTTTTACACAATAGGCATGATGATGCGCTCACCGCTCTTGCCATATCTCATTGTCCATCACCCAATGCAGCATGTCCTCTTCTTTTTAATTATTCTCAAAAAATTGTAAGCACATGTGTTTGCAAGCCTCTAATGGTTTTTTCTACACCAATGGCTCCAAAATGGTCAAATTAGTTTAGGTAGACCATTGTTTCACCCAAATCGTTGAAAATTGACCTCCCAAAGCTTTTTCCAATAGCAAATTACAATTTCTTCACCAAAAGTGGAGAACGTATCCCACCAAAGTTAAAATAGTAGACATCTACCTTTTTTGGTGGTGCTCATTAACTTCGCCAAACAACTAACCGCAGAATTAAAATTTGTGGTTAGGGGGTGGGGTCGATCACAAGTCAACCTCCCTTACCCCCGCAAATACTAACACGAAAACTCCTCAAAATTGAGTGGAACCATAAACAACATTGTTTTGAAACTGCCGCATAAAAACAATTTTAACCGCACATGTGACATCGCTTATTGCCAAAAATTGTGGTTTGGAACCCACAGTTTAAATGTTGCGTTTAAATGTTTCGCATGTGACAAAGTTGTTGACTCTTATTGGAGTGCCACGCTTAAGGAACCGTCGGGCCATAATATATGTTGCGATTTAAGAAACTTTAACATGTCACAATTTTCAATGGGGCTACCAACGGGTTGGGATCACGGCAGTCCCCCCCCCCACATGAAACATTATTAACGCTAAATATAATCGGCGCACTATAGGGATAAGAAGATCACCGTATATAAGAGTTGGTTGAGGCTCCAGCAGCATGCCGAGGTCACGCGGGTCGAACCCCCAAAATCCACCAAAATTTTGCACAATGATCCGGCTGCACATGTGGCAGCATCCGGGGTTGGGCCACGTGTCACCCATGCAAGGAACTCACTAAAATTCGTACAATCCATCAATGGCCCATGCAAAACACGTGGAGAAATCTAATTGGATTTGAGAAAACAAAATATTCTTAGAATATGCCACCCCTTATTGACTATACATGCATGCTGATTTGGCATCCCGCCTACCCCCGTCACAAAATTTTAATTGTTTTAGGAAAATGATCGCAGCGCGATATCTTCCTCATATGACACATCACTAAACCATCTAAGGGCCGCCTAAAATCACAACGACAAGATACACCCGTCGCTTTCGTGCTCGCAGTTTCAAGAACTTTAAATTTTGAGAAAATACATGATCTCCCGATCAAATTAGCAGGCACTCCTCAAACTCTCAATATAGAGGTACATATCAAGAAGAAAAGGGTAATAGTAAGTAATTAATCTGTGTAGTACACATAATTTTATTCATTGTAAAATAACCAAGGAATTGAATTGATTCCTATATCCAACACCACAGTGTCAAGTGTGTCGCAGAATCAAAAAGGCATAAAGATCCTCGTGTTATTTATTACTTGCTTGTGATCTTCTTTAGTTATTTGTAAGTTATTCTTATCCTTCTTCTTATCACCATCAATAAAATATCAAAGAAAATACCCATACATCAAGGACAATTTAAGGGTGTAGGACAGAGCCAAGGAAAACCCTCTTCAAGGGAAAACATAGTCAAGATAATTCTTCCTTTCAATAGTGATTTCGAGACCTATACCTTGACATGGACTTCCACACCAAGTCAACATTCAAAGGTGGTCCTTCTTGAATCTCAAAGTAGTAGTAGTCGAGCACCTTAACTTCAACCTTCCTTCTTGAGAATTTGATTTTGAGGTAGAAAAATCAATCAAGCTTCAAAGACTTCAATTTAGGCCCAAATAAATATGACTTAAAATATAATTAACTTTAACTTCTCCTTTACTTAGCAATCTAATATAATCAAATTGAACTTCTCCTTTTTACTTAGCAAAGAATAACTGAAGCAATTGGTGTAGCTAAAAAACCTTTTGGAGAACTTTGATATCCTTAAAAACATAGCTTGAAATGCAAAGTGAGAGAAAAGCAAAATTTTGATTTTCTTCAACTCTATTAGTGTGCCAAAAATCAAACCCGAAAATTCCTTCTCCAAAATTTTGTGGTTTCTCCTCACAGTGTACCAACTTCAATTTCCTTATGTTGGGCAGCATCTACGTTCCATGATTTCTAGCCCACTATATATATAGGCTTATGATGGGTTCGACCATCGGGATTTGAGGTCGACCTACTCACCTTAAGCCTAACTTGGTGTGGAGGCTTCATAAGTCATATTTTACTCAATATCTACCTAACTGCATGATTCAAAAGCCCAATATGGATCAATTTAAATTTGCAATAAAACTACATAATTAGAATAAAACCTAGAATTCCACAATATTAAACCATGGTTTAATAAGTCATTTAATAATAATAAAAATAATTTTATTTATTCTTTTGATACAATAATTATTAACTCAAGTACGATTTATGAAGTCCAAGCCTAGTTACATTATTCAACACTCGATCTTAACTAGGAGGTATTCTATAACTTAGTAGTACAAGGTAGAACTCAACTATATGAACCATGAATAATATTTAGACATTTAAATGTCATGGACTAGATTATCGATAATAGAATTTATCCATTCACACCAACTTTAGGCAACACAATGCCATGGACCGCATTCCTAACGAAGGCAATCTTCCAAGTGGTACTAATATGGAATAAATCTTTTCAACCTCTATAGGTACCATTAGGCTTAATTACTAATAATCAACCTGAACTAGGTGCGTATCCACCCAATTCCACCCTCCAACCTAGACATCAACACAAATTCCCAACCATATGTCTTTTCTAGGAAATGCTTCACTCACAAAGCCTCAAAATAATATTTTCGTAAAATGATTCACTCATAAAGCCTCAGGAAATGCTTCAATCTCAAAGTTTCCACACACCTTGATCCAATAGATCAAGGATAAACTATCTTCCCAAACATATTTATTAGTAACTAGCATGTTATCAAGTCCTTCGAGAGATTTAAAATGGTCAAACAAAAAACACCAATCATCGATAATTTTAAATGCATAATCAAAACAAACTATGGGTTTTCATATTTCTTTCACTAATTATCGTAGGACTATTAATAGAATATTTCTTAGAATATTCCTCTTTCCTAATTTATATGTGAACATATATTTCCAAAATATATTCCCCGACCATGACTATGATTCTTACGTGTGCTCTTCATCAATACTTATGGCTCTTAGTCCCAACTAGTGCACTACATATGAAGTATACAACCATAACCCATTTCTTCTTTTATCTAACGTCCCTGTTAATCTAGGGAGATAAAATTCTATCCAAGCTCCATTTTAATGTAGGGAGACTTAATTTATTCTTTAGGTGCTGGATAACCTTTCATGGCCTTCATATTTTTCATCACACATATTAATTTCTCATATTCACAGTGTACCTGAAACACTTCAGGTAGAAAGTACAACCAAAACTATAGAACCATAAATTAGGACATATCGGAAGAATTTTCAACTTTATAAATATCAGATACCCAAACAAGAGACATATACTCTTCAAAATTTCTACTGGAGACTTTTATCATAAACCCTATAGTACTTCACACTTTATTTCATTTTATATAGGTTTTCAATGTTTCTTTCAAAGGTATAATATACCTTGCTACAAAATTTAGTAAACACTAGAACCAATATAGATATGTAAGATATCTAACAACCTTTATAATTCATATGTTAGACTTTCCACTAGGGATTCATACAAATCCTATATTTTATATAATAATAATAATAATCCAATTTTAAGGTCACGACCAAGCCAGATACCAAATTGGTGTATGAGAACCCCTTTGTCTATGGGACAAGGGACCCACCTCCTTACAATGATTTGACTGCTAAGTATACGAAGGAATACATAATCTACCCCCCATATATAAAAGATTCAATAAATATTAACCATAACTCAGACATTATCATGATCAAATTTTACTAGAGTTAGATGCATACCCTAGATTTTAAATCATTTATCAAAACATGAAGAGCTTCTACTAGGGTTTAGTGTAAATCCTAGAATTCAATAGACACATAATAAGTAACTTACAGTAGGATTATATGTAAACCCTATATTTTATAAATTCTCATCAGACGTTATATAGATCCAAATCAACATACATAATAGAGAATTTAATCATCACTAGGATTTATTTATAGACCCTAGGTTTTTCAATCATCACCCTAGATCTTTTAAAATGTTGACTAAGGTTTGTTTTCCAAACCCTAGAACTCAGGACCATTAAAATTTAGATCAAAATACATATCTAGTAGATAACCATTATAATAATATCATATTTCAGTCAAAATTAATACATCTAGGAATATATATTGTCCTGGACTAGGCTAGGGATTCAATCAAGAGAACATATACCTAGGATTTCCTAGGACATTCCATAACAGGGGTTTTACCTGTAGACCTAGCTAAAACTTAGGGTTTTGGTTCATTGTCAAAGGAAAACCTTATTATATCAAACTTCAAGCATTTGAGATTTCAAAAAACATCATTTTAACTAAATAAAGTCTAGAGCTTCCATGATAATATCAAAATCTCAAACTCGGCATTGTCAATACATTAATAAGAATAGCAATAAATATCCTGAATTAGGTTTAAGGTTTCACATATAATCAACATACCCTTAGGTTATGGTTTTCTAGAGAACCTCTTTAAATTTGTATTTATATAAGCAGTCAGAGGTGTGTAAGGTGGGTATATTTTTCAAGTGATGAATCATCCCAAAGAATAATCCTTTTAGGATTCAACAGAGGTAGACCTAGCAATAGTTAGTAACATAGAAATGGATATTTCAAATCGAGTATCAAGATTACATATTTTCAATACATACCTTTGGTTATTTGACAAACCTTCTTATTTTGGTGGCCTCATTATTTGATCCTTGAATCCTTCTCCATGGTTCTTGAATATTCAACAGATTGATTCCTAGACAATGAATAGAGGTAGAAAGTGATTAGTATATAATATAATAAAAATATTAAATAAATACATGACAAAAAATAGAGGGAATTAGATACTTATCTTGAGGATCCTTTTTGGGATCCCTCCCAAGCTTGAGGGAAAACCTAAAACAAAGAAAACAAAGAAATACATATACAAGAATATGTTAAACATATACTACAAAAAATATACAAATGAAACATAATATGGAAGGGGATTAATAGTGAAAGTCCCTTAGTTCTTCTTCAATATTTTATTTCTTCAGGGATGATGTTTCTTTATCCATGTTTGCATGATCTCTATCTCTTTTCCTACTTCTAGGGTTGTCAGTAAAATTAATCCTATAGTGTCCCATCTTATGACAATGATAACACTCAATCTTGCACATGTCAACCTTCTTATTTGGTTCCTTCTTCTAGAATCTTCCTTTATTATGAGAAACATACGAATTTGATACTTCGTAAAAAAAACACTTGGTAAATTTTTACGAAGGAAATGTTCACATGTTGTGAGGATACGAAGAGCAATACCTTCTTTAGGCAATTAATAAATCTCAAGAAAAAAGGGTTCAATGGTGGAGGACATTCAGGACTTCCAAAAATTAAATATAAAGGTAAATTATATTACAAATGAGCATAGCATTGATGTATTTATAGAGACTTTCAATGATAACATTCAACATGAGGTTTTCCTTTCAGAACCTGATTCATTCGAGAAGGCATTTAGGTTGGCAAGAAAACTTGAAAGAAAATTATGGCGACAAGGAAACCTACCACTCACAACTACAAAGATGGAAGTATTGTTACTCCTAGCCTACCACAATATACAAGGTTGACACCACAATAGTTGGAAGAAAAAAGAGAAGAAGGGATTATGTTATACTTGTGATAGAAAATACACTAAAGGTCATAAGTGTGCTTAGAAAAAATTATTTTACATAGATTTTGAATAGGAGGAAGAAAAGGAACAAGAAACTTCAAAATAAGAGGAGATACACCAGGAACCAACCTTAGAGAAAGATGAAATGAATATCACCATATCTTGTAATGCATTCAAGGGAATTAGCACTCCTCAAGCTCTCAATATAGAAGGACATACCAAGAAGAAAATGGTAATAGTGTTGATTAATTCGAGTAGTACCCATAATTTTATTCATTGTAAAATAGCCAAGGAATTGAATTTATTCCTATATCCAACACCATAGTGTTAAGTGTGTTGTAGAATAAAAACGGAAAAAAGATCCTCTATTTCTTTATTATTTACTTGTGATATTCTTTAGTTATTGTTAAGTTATTCTTATCTTTCTTCTTATTCGTTCATCAAGAAAATATCAAAGAAAATACACATACATCAAGGACACCATATGTAGGACAACATCCAAGGAAAAACCCTCTTTAAGGGGAAAGCCCAGTCAAGATAATTCTTCCTTTGAATAGTGATTCTTGAGACTTTAGACCTTGAACTGAACTTCCTAGACACTAAGTCAGTCTTCTGTGTGATCCTTCTTGAATCTGGCATCAATAGTTAAAGTCGGAGCACTGTAACTTCAACCTTGATTCTTGATAATTTTATCTTGAAGTAGAAACATCGATCTAGCTTCAAAGACTTCGATTTAGGCCCAATACAGCTTCCCCAAGTAGTAAAATCCAACAGAATCAACCTGAACTTATCTTTTACTTAACAATAATAACTTGGCAACAACTCGTGTAGCAACTGCAACAACAAAACTTTGATAACCTTGATATCCCAAACTATAGCTCGTAATGCAGTGAGATTAGTGCCAAAATTTCGATTTTCTTCAACTCTGTTAGTGTGCCAAAAATCAAACCTAGAAGTCCTTCTCCAAAATTTTGCAATTTCTCCTTGTCGCAGCTTCCAAATTGAATTTTTGTGTTGCAGATTCATGTCTCCAAGTGAGTTTGATTCCACCATATATATAGGCTTCTAACTGGTTCGAATTATTGGATTTTAGGTCAACTTGATCACCTTAAGGTCAACTTGGTGTGGAGGCTTCATAAGTCATATTTTTCTCAATATTTTACATAATTGCATAATTCAAAAGCGTAATATGGATCAATTTAAATCCACAATAAACATATATACTAAGAATAAAACCTAGAATTACACAATACAGACTTTCACCTAGCATAAATATGACCCACACATGAAACCCATGCTTTAATAAGTCATTTCATAATAATATAAATTATTTTCTTTACTCTTTTGACAAGTACAATAAGTATTGACTCAAGTACAATTTATGAATATTGGGCCTACTTACATTATTCAACGCTCCCTCTTGACTAGGGAGGTATTCATAACTTAGTAGTACAAGGTAGAGCCTAACTATATGAACCATGAAGAATATTTAGACACTTAAATGTCATGGACTATATTACTAATCATGGAACTCTATCCATTGGTCAGTCAATCCTTTAGGCAACACAATGCCATGGACTAGATTCCTGACCAAGGCAATCTATCCAAGTGGTTCTAAGATGGAATAAATATTTCATCCTCTATAGGTAGCATTAGGCTAACTTACTAACCACAAACCAAGGAACTAGGTGCGCATCCACCCAATGCCTCCCTCCCAACTAGACATCAACACAAATTCCTAGCCATATGTCTTTCTGGGAAATGCTTCGCTCACAAATATTCAACACAATATTTTGAAGAAATGATTCACTCATAAAGACTCAGGAAATGCCTCACTCTCAAAGCCTCTAGATGCCAATAGATCAAGGATAAAATATCTCTCCCAATCATATTGATTAGTAACCAACATGTTATCAAGTCCTTTGAGAGATTCACCTATGCAAAAAAAAACAACAGTCATCGATAATTTTAAATGCATAATCAAAACAAACTATGGGATTTCGATGTTTCAATTTAACTAATTCTAGTAGGATTATTAATATAATATTTCAAGCGAATATTCCTCTTACTACTTTACATGTGGCAACATATATTTTCATAATATATTATCCAACCATGACTATGATTCTTACTCATGGTCTTCACTAAGACTTATGGTTGTTAGTCCTAGTCTAGTGCACGGTAGATCATATAGACAACAATAACCATTTCTTCTTTTATCCAATCTCATGTTAATCGAGGGAGATAAAATTCTATCCAAGATCCCTCTTAATATAGGGAGACTTAATTTATTCTTTAGTTGCTGGAGAATATTTCATGGCCTTCATATTTTTCATCATACTTATTAACTTCTCATATTCATGATGTGCCTGAAATACTTTAGATAGCAAGTACAACCAAAACTATAGAACCATAAAGTTAGCCATATCAGAAGAATTTTCAACTTTATAAATATTATATACCCAAACAAGAGACATATACTCTTGAGAATTTCTACTAGGTAATTTTACCATAAACCCTAGACTACTTCACAATTTATTTCATTTTATCTAGGTTTTCAATGTTTCTTTCAAAGGTATAATATACCTTGCTACAAAAATTAGTAAACCCTAAAACCAATCTAGATCTGTATGATATATAACAACCTTTAGAATTCATATTATAGACTTTCCACTAGGGATTCATACAAATCCTAGATTTTATATAATAATAATATTAATCCAATTTTAAGGTCACGACCAAGATAGAAACCAAATTGGTGTATGAGACCCCCTTGTTTGTGGGATAAGGGACCCACCTCCGCACAAAAATTTGACTGCTAAGTATACAAAGGCATATATACTCTACCCCCCATATATAAAAGATCCAATCAAGATTAACCGCAACTCAGACATTACTATGATCAACTTTTACTAGAGTTAGATGCATGCCCTAGATTTTAAATAATTTATCAAAACATGAAGAACTTCTAGTAGGGTTTTGTGTAAATCCTACAATTCAATAAACACATCATAAGTAACTTACACTATAATTATATGTAAACCCTAGATTTTATAAATTTTCATCACACATTATATAGATCCAAATAAACATATATACTAGAGAATTTAATCATCACTAGGATTTATTTATAGACCCTAGGTTTTTTAATCATCATCCTAGATCCCTAAAAACATTGACTAAGATTTGTTTTGCAAACCCTATAACTCAAGACCATTAGAATCTAGATCAAAATACATATTTAGTAGATCATCAGTATAAGCACATCATATTTTAGTCAACATTAATACATCTAGGCATATATATTGTCCTAGAATAGGCTAGGGATTCAATCAAGAGAACATATACCTAGGATTTCCTAGGACTTACCATAACAAGGGTTTTACCTGTAGACCTAACTAAAACTTAGGGTTTTGGTTCATTTTCAAAGAAAACTGTTATTATATCAAACTTCAAGGGTTCAGGATTTTTAAAAACATCATTTTAGATAAATAAGTTCTAGAGCTTCCATGATCATATCAAAATCCCAAAATCGACAATATCAATATATTAATAAGAATAACAATAAATATCCCTAATTAGGTTTAGGGTTTGACATATAATAAACATACCCTTAGGTTAGGGTTTTCTAGAGAACCTATTTAAGGTTATATTTATATAATCAATCAGAGGTGTGTAAGGTGGGTACATTTTTGAGGTGATGAATCATCCCAAAGAAGAATCCTTTTGGGATTTCGTAGAGCTAGACATAGCAATAGTTAGTAACATAGAAATGGATATTTTAAAGAGAGTATCAAGATTATATATTTTCAATACATGCCTTTGATTATTTGAAAAACCTTTTTATTTGGGTGGCCTCATTATTTGATCCTTGAATCCTTCTCTGTGATTCTTGAATATTCAACAGATTGATTCCTAGACAAGGAATAGAGGTAGAAAAGTGATTAGTATCTAATATAATTAAAATATTAAATAAATACATGAAGAAAAATAAAGGGAATGAGATACTTATCTTGAGGAGCTTTTATGGGCTCCCTCCCAAGTTTGAGGGAAAACCTAAAACTTTAAAAACAAAGAAATACATATCCAACAATATGTTAAAATAGCGTCCCTTATCCTTGCTATCCTCACAATAAAAGAGGAAACAATATCATGCTTTGTCATCTTAGTAGTTCTTAGTTCATTCTTCAGGCTTGCCACTTTTCCAATGTTCTTGAAGGTGAATATTTTTGACAAAGCCTCATAAATTTCTCGAGGATGATCAATATTTTCTATGAAGTGGAAAATATTGTCCTTTATGCTTTCAAGAAACAAATCCAAAGCTACTAGTTCCAATTCTTTGTACTTCACCTTATAAACATCATTTTATTCTTCTGTAGACCTTTTCACTTTTCCTTTGAATATATCTAATACCTTTTTCTTTTCAACGATGATGTCAATCCTTTTCTATAAATTTATGTAGATGTTCTATGCTTGATGAAACTTTATTTTCTCTTCAATACTAGAAAAAAATCACATAAATCATTAAGTAAAATGATGATAGAACATACCAATGGATCAATAGAAGACAAGCTAGAAAAATATATATTTGTTGGTGCATTACAGCGATCAATAGGATGCTTCAACCAGGAAAGTCTCCTTGGTCATCTAACCCAGCATGTGTCACAACAACCCTCGAAACAACAAAACGATCAACTCAAAGTTAACCCATGAAAAGTCAATGTAGAAGAGCAGGAAGTAAAAGTCAACACATCACAGTCTATGGTCAACCTTGAACCTCGGTTCTTGTGCCAAAATGTACGGACTTCAGAAATCAAATTCTATGCCAAAATTTAGCTCCTTTTGACCATGCATTGACCAAAGTCGACGCTGGTCAAACCTGCGCTGGAAACCCTAGCAACAATAGAAATATCTTCGTCCTTCTTTTCCATGTGTGAACAGAAAACTACATCCAAGTAGCTCAAACCAATCAGAAGATGAGAGAGAATGTGTGAGGATGATGTGAGTGAAATTTCCTCCAATTTTGACTCTATTTATATCAATCACTGAGGGTGTGTGACACATTTGATGCGGGTGTAAAAACATTAAGGTCAACGTGCACATATTTTGAAAGTATTAAAAATAAATTAAAAATAAATTTTCTTCTCATCGGATCAAGATGATCTTTAGATCTATATTGCACCTCCCCGAAAGAGGAACCTAATAAAAATATTGGTGTCTTCATTGAGCATCACAACATGGATTTTGGACATAGTTGTCCAATTTAACACTCCCTCTCAACTAGGGAGAAATCCATCCATCTGTGCAATCAAACATCGTGCGTCATTCCGCTGTAACTTGCTTTGCTGGCCTCTTTATTTCATAAATAAATCATTCCAGACTGACAAATTCAGCCCAGAGGTCTGAAACCTCTATAATACTCACAAAGATTATCACACCAACCAAAAGTTGGTTTATCTGACCCGAAGTCAAAAGGAGGTTTGAAACCTCACTAGACTTGATCCTAGATCAAGTGGTTGGACCATGCAATCCTAGATAGAGAGTACAGAAATCTCTGATGTGTCCATCAGTCTTTTCTACTATTCTCTAGCTTTCCCACCTCACTGGCCAAATGAGAGGTACTTCCCATGAGCCCTGAACTCAATGGGTAGGATGCATACGGGGCACAGATAATGAGAGGTAAACCAACTCAAACATCATAATGGTGGGGCAGAAGCACCACAAGGTTCAACAAGCCTAGCCCCATGAGTGCTTATACCTATGAGAAGCTATTCCCAAATCCCTCTAGAGCTCCCAGAGCTCATCGTTCAACAGGACCCACATCATAGGGTCGTTCCACAATACGAAGACTCTCATGGAAGGTTAGGAACTTTACCTTCCCCAGGAATTTTGTGAGAATATCTGTAACCTGCTCATCAATTCCTATATGATTGAGCCTTATGATGCCTTGATGTACCATATCCTAGATAAAGTGGTACCTGATATCAATATTCTTTGATTGATCCTGGAATACGAGTTTCTCGGATAAGGGAATCCCACTCTAGTTATCACAGAGTATCACGGTGGTATCTATCACATGTCTGAACATCTGATTAAAGAAATTTCACAACCAAAATGCTTCACAAAAGGCCATACTCGCTGCAATTTATTCGGCCTCTGTAGTGCTCAAAGCCACCGAATTCTGCTTCCTTCTCATCCATGATATCAAAGCAGAACCAAGATTGAAGTGGCATCCCAATGTGCTCTTACAATCCACCACACTGCCAGCCCAATTGGCATTAGTATATCCAAGGAGTGTCATGCTCCAAGTAGTGTATCTTAGCCCATGGTTTATCATGCCCCAAATATATCTCATAAGATTCTTGGCACCAACACAGTGAAAGTGGTGAGGCTTAACCATCTGTTGACTCAAAGTTTTCATTGAAAAACATATATCTGGACAGGTGTTAACTAAGAACATCAGGGAGCCTATGAGTTGAGGATACTCGGTAGGATTTTCTAACACGGGCCTAGGAACGCTACTGCTCAAATTTTTAAATTTGAGCTCCATCGGTGTCGACACGGACTTGCAGTCCACCATACCAAATCTTTCCAGAAACTTCACAATGTATTTTCCTTGAGAAAGGAAAAACTCGCGAGGTCTCTGCCAGACCTATAGGCCTAGAAAATAGTGCATCAGTCCTAGGTCCTTCATCTTGAACTTAGAAGTGAGCTCCCTCTTGCACTAATGAATGAGAGGGTAAGCATATATTAGGAAGAGGTCATCCACATATAACATGAGAATGAGATGTTTCTCCATGTCAATGTTGAAGTAAAGGTCCAGATCAGCATTACTATGAGTGAAGCCCAGCTTCATCAGGTAGCTATCTATCCTCTCATACCAAGCTCTGGGTGCTTGCTTCAGCCCATAGAGGGATTTCTTCAACCTGCATACATGGGTTTCCCGATCCTGGACTTCGGACCCCAGAGGTTAATCCACATATACCTCTTCCTTTATCTCACCATGTAGAAATATGGTCTTCACATCCATCTGATGGAGACTCCATCCTTACGTAGTAACAAGGGCTATAATAGATCTAATGGTGGTATATTAGGCCACCGATGCAAATATGTCATCATAGTCTATGCCTTCCTTTTGAGAGAAGCCATGGGCAACAAACCTTGCCTTGTACTTTTCAGGACTTGCATCAGATCCATGCTTGATCTTGTAGAGCCATTTCGAGGTGGCAACTTCTTTGTCCTTCGGTCTTCGAACCACATCCCAGACATCATTCTTCATTATGGACTCATAATCTTCATGCATAGCATTGTTCCAAACTTGATGCTTTATGGCTTCCTCAAAATATCCAGGCTCATATTGTACAATAGTACTCATGACTGCTAGATACACATGGTATCTACTCAGCTTCTTGCTTTCACAGAATGTCCCCCTTGGGGTATATGTCCCTCAGCATCCTCGAGAGTTTCCCTAAGCCATGATGGTCTCTTTCCCAGTGAAAGAGGTGGATCAATCGGTTCCATCAATCCTTCAACATCGGGCATTGTTTCATCTTTCAGTTCTTCTTGATTTCCAGGCCTTGCTTCATGGTCTTTCTCAGATCTCAGAAGATTGACTACTTTCCTCAGAGAATCATCTTCGTCAAAAGTGACATCATGGCATATCTCCACTTCCCTTTGACTGGGAAAATAGACTCTATAGGCCTTCAAAGTTTCCCTGTAGCCCACAAACATTCCTTTCTTCCCAGAAGCATCCAACTTGCTCCTCTTTTAGCACATGAAAATAAAAAGGACATTCAAAAAGTCTAAAATGTGAGACGTCAGGTTTCTTACCAGAGAAAACCTCTTCAGGAGTTTTGGATTCCAGAACGGAATGCATGCATCAGTTTTGTATGTACACAATAGTGTTCGCAGCTTCTCCCCATAGAAACTTCGGTAGACCTTGGTCACATAGCACGGCATAGGCAACTTCCAAAATGGTCCTCTTCTTTCATTCAACAATGCCATTTTAATCAGGAGTATATACAGTTGTGGTCTCCCTCTTGATACCAGCTTCTCTGCAAAAATCTTTGAACTTTTTTGTCTTTTATTCAGTGCAATTATCAGTTCTCAAAATCTTGATCATCTTCCTTGTCATATTTTACACCAAGGCTTTGAAGGTACGAAACCACATGAAATCCTCATCCTTCTTCTTTAAGAATTACATCCAGTTTTTACGAGAGAAGTCATATATGAATGTCATATAATAAGAGCATCCTCCTAAGGATGTCATGGGTAGCATATCAGATAGATCAGAATGGATCAATTGCAAGACATGAGATGTCTTTATGACACTTGACGGGAAATATCCCCTTGTATTCTTTCCTTAAGCACAACCTTTACATACACCTTCATGATTATTTGAAAAATCGGGCATCCCTGTCACCACCTTCCTTGCTTTTGGAAGGGCCTTGTAGTGAAGGTGTCTAAACCTCCGATGCCATAGTTTAGTCTGTCAGATAGTATCAGATGTCATCACTCCTAGTGGACTTCCTCCAACTTGGTAGAGTGTATCAATTCTAAACCCAATTGTGATAGCTTCCTTGAAGCTCCTCTTCCACATGTGCACCTTTCCATCAGTGAATGCCACATCGAAACCTTTGTCTTCCATGGCCGATATAGATGCAAGATTCTTCTTCAAATTTGGTACATAGAATACATCCTGCAAGTGGAGGACTTGACCTTGAGACAAGTGGAGGGTCACAGTCCCTATCCCTTTCATGGGATATGTGGAATTATCTCCAAGGATAATTTCCAGATTAGTATCCTTCTCAACCATATCAGAGAGTGCTTCCTTGAACCCAGTGATGTGCCTTTAGGCACCACTATATATCAAGCAAACATCCATAGTGTCAGCTGGAGATGAAACAGAGAGGGTAGATACAAGAATGTATTCATTTCTTTTATCAACAACATTTGATTCCTCATACCTAGAGTTTCTTGACCTTTTGAAAGGTTGATCATTTCCGTTGGAGGGATCCTTCCTCTTTCCCTTGAACCTGTTTTTCCTCTGATTTCCATTCCTACGGTTGTTTTTATTGTCATCACCATTGGGAGAATCCTTCTTGAAAGGACATTCTCTAGCATAGTGACCTAGCCTATGAAAAGTGAAACACTTTCCATTATTTCCTTGGGCCCCTACTTTTCCTTTGTTATTTGGACCACCAAAGTTCTTCATTCTAGAATGAGCAACATAGGCATCATTTCCTTCATTTTCATACTCCTTCACCCTTGTCTTTTCTTGAACGCATCTCGATAGTACTTCGTCAAATTCAAGTAGCACATTATTATTTAGAATGGTAGTGTTGAACACATGCCATTCCGATGAGATCCCCGCAAGTGCAATGAGTACCATCTCTCGATCAGCTATTTTCTCACCAATATCCAGTAGATTGTTCCTGATCTCGGTCAGCTTCAGAAAGTATGATTGAACAGACTCATCCCTGGCTTTCTTCAGATTCTTCAATTGATTCTTGAAGAATAGTACCTGATTTGCATTGTTGACCTTGAACATGAGTACCAAATTATCATAGATCTCTTTGGATGTGCCTAGCTTAGATATGTAGGCCACCAAATTCTTATGAATGGATTCCCTAATCATCAAATTTTCTTTGATCTCCCCCTTCTTGTACCTTGTTTTGGCAGCAGTAGTAGCAGTGGATGGAGGTTCTTGGATTTTACCCTACACATAGTCCATGAAATCTTTGTCTTCCAATTTTAGATCCAATATCATCTTCCAAGCATGGAAACCATCCTTCCTAGTCAATTTGTCATCCTCCTTGAAGCCATAGTTTTTGGAACCCATTTTCTTCTTCAGTGATTGCTACAAATTCAAACTTTGTCTTCACCTCACCTCTGATACCATGTAAATTTATGTAGATGTTCTATGCTTGATGCAACTTTACTTTCTCTTCAATACTAGAAAACAATCACATAAATCATTAGGTAAAATGTTGATAGAAAATACCAGTGGATCAATAGAAGACAAGCCAGAAAAATATATATTTGTTTCTGCGTTACGGTGATCAGCAGGATGCTTCAACTAGCAAAGTCTCCTTGGTTAGCCAACCTAGCATGTGCGACAACAACCCTCAAAACATCCAAACGGTAAACTCATAGTCAAACCCAGAAAAGTCAATGTTGCCCAGAAAAGTCGACGTAGAACAACATCACGTAAAAGTCAACACAGCTCAGTCTATGGTCAGCCTTTCACCTTGGTTCTTGTGAAAAAATGTATGGACTTCAGAAATCGAAGTCTATGCCAAAATTCAGCTCCTTTTGACCATGCGAAATATCTTCGTCCTTCTTTCCGACCTGTGAACAGAAAAATGCCTCTAAGGAGCTTGAACCAATCAGAAGAGGAGAGAGAGTGTGTGAGGATGAGATGAGTGAAATGTCCTCCAACATTGACTCTATTTATATCAATCATTGAGGGTGTGTTACACATTTGCTAGGGGTGTAAAACCTTAAGGCCGACCTACAAATATTTTGAAATTATTAAAAATAAATTCGAAATAAATGTTCTACTCATTAGATCAAGATAATCTTTAGATCAATCTTGAACCTCTCTGAAAGAGGAACCCAATAAAAATATTGGTATCTTCATCTAAGTATCACAACATGGATTTTGGACCTAGTTGTTCAATTTAACATTTTCTTCCAAGACCTAAAATTTTTAGCTCCTTCCAACTTTTTCTCACCCTTGATAGCGTTAGACATATTTGAAGATAGTGGAGACTCCTTTCCTACAATGAACTTCTTATTAATTCCTTGATCAAGTCCTTAAGGCTATCATTTTCATTCTTCTCTCACCAAAGCTCTGAAAGCATGTTAGAGAATTAGAAAGTTAGAAATATCTCCGCGTTCTTGATTATTTTCTTGTTATATTATTTAGTTATTATTAAGTTATTCCTACCATTCTTCTTTTTAGTTCATCAAGAAAATATCAAAGAAAATACACATATACCAAGGACACTAGAAGTAGGCCAACATCTAGGGAAAAACCCCCTAAGAGAGGAAAACCCATTGAAGATAATTATTCCTTTCAATAATGATTCTTGAGATTGTAGACCTTGACCCAGACTTCCTCCACACCAAGCCAACCTTCCTTGTGATCCTTCCCAAATCTGGCAGCAACAACAATAGTAGTAGCACTGCAACTTCAAACTTGCTTATTTAGAATTTGATCTTGAGGTACAAACTTTGATTTAGCTTCAAAGACTTCTATTTATACATAATACAACTTATCCAAGTAGAAACATCCAACATAATCAAATTCAACTTCTCCTTTACTTAGAAGAAGCAACTTGGCAGCAATTGCAACAACACAACTTTGAGGACATCGATATCCCAAACAATGGTTCAAAATGTAGTGAGAGTAGTGTCAAAATTTTGATTTTTGTCAACTATATAATTTTTCCAAAAACCGAATCCATAAACTCGTTCAAAATTTCTCATTTTCTTCTTGTTGCAGCTTCTAGATCAGATTTCTGTGTTGTAGATTCATGTCTCCAAGTGAGTAATAAAATGCATGGAGAAATAAAACCTAAAAATCATTCTAATTGTGATAAGAGTGTCTCATTACACATGATTACGTCCATGGATTCAAGGTAGATGAAAAGGTAAAGACAAAAAAGGTAGAGAAAAAAAATGCAAGAGCAATAAAACCTCAAAATATATGGCAGTTCGTAGTTTGAAATCCTTTCCCACAAATATTAATTTTAAATTTACATTTACGTTACATGAAATAGTCAATGTATTGTACTCAAATACAAACCTGTACTATGAAAATTTATTAAATTTAATAATATTAATATTATAATATGGGCTTGGTATATACTTAGATGTTTATTTCTAATCATATTGGATATATTTTTATGCATTTACCATACCTTTGTATACCTATTTTATATTTATTTATTTACCATACCTATTTTATAAATACAGTATTTGGCCCATAGTATTTAGTCCATGGTATTAACAATAATTTGTTCCATCGAATTTTGCCTATATGCTTCACCTAAATAAAACCTCATTTTTTAGTTTTCCTAAATATAAAAAGGTTTATGGAGTAAATATAAAAGGAGGTTTTATTTATTTACCATATCTTTAGTCTATTTATATTTTTATTTATTTACCATACCTCTAGAGTAAGTATAAAAATATGTTTTATTTGTTTACAATACCTCCAATTTATTATATTTTTATTTATTTACGACACCTCTCGAGTAAGAATAAAAAAGGTTTTTTTATTTATTTACCATACCTTTGGTTTATTTACATTTATTTCTTTACCATACCTCTTTTTTGAATGTTTGTAAATATATGACATTTCAAATGTTTACTCACATTACATTTCTTACCTTACATTTCTCACATTACATCTACACGTGTCTTATACTCTGACATGTCAAATGCTTACATTACATCTACACATGTACCCTATAGGGGGATGTAGATCTCATCTACAGATGTACCCTATACTAGCCTATAGAGCCCATGTACCCTATATACTAGCCTGTAGAGCCCCTCTAGGTGCAATACAATTTTGAAACATAGATTATCACTTTTCTATAAAAATTAAAACATTATGAAAAATTAGAGATGATATAAAATTGTATCATTCACATCAAACTACTTGTATTTTCTCTTATGAAGAAAGACTCTCATGATAGCGACACAAAATATTAGTAAGGATAGTTAAGATCTCTAAGTGTAACACTACAAGTATGATCAATACAAGAATTAATGCCACGTACCTCATAAACATACTATTCAATATTAAGCCATGTAGTTCTTTTTATTCCACGATCTAAGATAGAATCTTAAATCACTAACCCTACAAAATAAAGAATAACAACCAAGCTGCTTTGCATAGACGAATATAAAAAACATTAAATCTACTAGTTCACAACATATACACAATTTTTTACAATAACACAACTTTGTTATATTAATCAATTAGAATAATACAAAATTCTAGGGCTCAAGTACCAAGGATAATGCACCCCATACATCCAATAATACAAGATATACAATAATTAGGGCTTGATGTCACTCCCTCAAAAACCAATCTACCCTCAAGAAGATACTATGACCATCTCACTGATGTAGTTGACTTCACATCTCCCCATGGTCATACCATGTGCCTCCTCATTCATTCGGCTCCAAATGTGCGCCTTCTTTCAATGTTGCAATTTCATCTACACATTGAACCTCGACAATCTAATCTGATCACTAGTTGTGCCTTATTCTATCAAGGGAAAAACACATAGAGTCTCATATTGAATTCTTAAAAACTACATTTGTGGAAAAATCAGAACTGCCCACTACTACCCCTCAGCTACTTAGTAACATCGACCCAATATAGTCTTCATGTACTTTTCTAGTGATCAGGAGTTCATAAATTTTCCTCAAAATTGAAAGTTACAGGATTGGGTTGAAACTAGGGTGGTTGCGTAGGTCTCGTCTTCCTGATTCCAACGTCATAAACGGTTCAAAAAATCGATGTTGTATGAGGGAGATATTGCATTCTGATCGAAATCCCAAATAGTTAAATTTTGCAACAGGGTTGACTGGGATGCCCAGTTAGCATGGTGGATGCACAATCAACAAAAGGAATATTCTGAAGTAATCCTAGGTTGATAACTAGCACAATATGATTAGTTGAATGTGGTTGTAAATTTTGGTTTCTGGGCTAATCAAAGGGTGACACGTGGCTAGCCCTGAGGCCGCCACGTGTCCCCTTAGTGGTGTACTAAATTTTTTTTTGAGGCCACAGGAGTCGAACCTTGGAACTCTGGCAGAACATGCCCATGCCTTACCACCTGAGCCACATGTGTTTCTTACCATCTATAGTTGTGGGTTCTATTTAAACTTTAATATAATAAAGGATGGGAGGCTGGGAATTTTCAGTGGTCCCAACCTGCCAACGGTTCCCACAACATTCACATGGCAACAACAAAAAATATGTTACATCCCACAGTTTAAACTTATCCGCAATGCTTATCACATGCAGCAGTTTCGTTAACTTTGTGGTTACAATATCTAACAGTTATTACAACTCAAAAAATTTTATGTTATGTTGATCACATACAATGGCTACCACCCCATTTCTCAGTGTGGATAAGATCTAACACCATTTCAACAAGAGTTAAAACCATATCCCGTGGTTTAGCTCGAGTTCTGCTCCACCATAAATAGTAATTGTGGGTTTTGGGGGTTGGCATGTGGCTACCCATAACAACATATTTAAATTCCATGGTTAAGACTGGCGAGATTCTTGGAGGAACACTATTTTTGGCTGAATTTCACTAAACTAACTCTAGTTAAGTGGAGTCCTCCACATTTAGCGGAGATTTTCTAGGTGTTATTGGGAAAATTAGTAGGAGACTCAATTTTCTCCCATTCAACATGAATGAAGAGTCATTCTAGACTAATTGGAGCATTCTAGATCCATTGGTGCAAAGAAAAAAACCATTAGAGGCCTGTAAATACATGTAATTGCAAAATTTTGAGCATAATGAAATATGGAAATGCCATTGGGAGCTGGACCAACAGATGTAGCCCAGGAGGGGTGAATTGCTTCATCATGCCTGCTGTATAAATGTTATGTGGTGACTTATTTACACTATTGTTCAATGTTATATTTTCTTATTTCATGCTTATAATTCACTAAAATTATCTACAATTCATGGTTAAAATCCTCAATAATTAAGCAAACTAATGAGACAAGTATGCACATGTTTATAAACTGAAAATAAATTTAGCACAACAAAACTAATACAATCCTTTCAGATCATCTAGTGAAGACTAACATAGCAAATGGAGGGCTTCCACCTATCAATCCAACATATCCATCTCTCGCAATGAACACGAGCTAGGATGATTTCCCACCTTCTACTCTAGATTTTCTTTTGCACATACAATTATGGAGCTTCTCAAACTTCTCATGGTTGATGAGACCCTTGAGCTCAACAACTTCCACTATAGCATCAACCTAAGCCCATGAATATGGTGCACACTCAGCTCCAACTTGGTCACTATCACAATACCCTTAAAAATACCACGAGTGACAAATAATTGTTGTATCGTCTGCTCCTAGTTAGGGAATCCAACCACCTAGGAAACCCTTCCTCTTGGCTAGTAAAAGACTTCACTAATTTTCCAACCCTTTGACACCCATCCAACTAGCATCTGCTGACCTTTAAGAGACCATCTATAACCATACTATTTTTTCCCTCTTGACTTGGGATATTTGCAATCTAAACTATGGTTAGGGCACACTAGCAACCCTAAACAACTCTTCGAGACCTATGTGACCTTCTCCAACAAATCATCTTTGTTTCTTGTCCATGAGAGGCTTCTTATGAATTTTTTTCAACCTTGTAAAAACCACACAATACACCCTACAATTGGCTATCCACAAAAATAATAAAAACTTTCGACGAACAAAGGAATACACTATTGCTTGACTGTGTTTTCCTAGAAAAATTTTCAGTTGGGGTAGATAGTCCTTACTAGTCCTCTTGACCCTCCAAAATGTGCTTGCAATCCTCTATTGTAGCAACAATATCCTTTGGACCAAAAAATAAAAAGATACACCAAACATATGCACAAAATTCACCCAACTTACCTCTTGTCTTCTGGCTTGATCATAAAAGGAAGATGCGCTCATAATATTCCCATAATATGCCCTTAATTCACCTTTTGGTTGCATTCAAGCTGCGGCCTTTTCCACAAAATATTCGCACCAAACAATAAAGAATTCCTCTCCAAACTCAGTTGTGATGTGCCCTCACCTTTCCCTCAGAATCACTTCCAATTTCAGTGCTCTTATATGATGTTATATTGTAGGAATTTACAAGGTAAGTTCCTTAGATCAAGAACCAAAGGTTACCGCTCACAAAAAAATCACAAATCAGTCCACCAGTATAATCACTTTTTTTTAAATCCTTCAATCTTATCATTTTTTTTTGCAGTTATATTTCTTAATAGTTCTACTTATTTCAGTTTATTCTGTTTATTTTCGGTTTATAGGTTTTATTTATTTTCCACATCTATACCCTCTTCTCTGTGTATTCTCTTTGATGTGCATTGCATGCGATCTCGAAAAATCAGAAATAGTAAAAGGGATTTTTTTTTCTACGTATTCTCTTTCCCCGCATCTTTGTGCGATCTCGAGAAATCAGAAATAGGAAAGAAATTGATAGTTGTCGGTAAGGGTAGCTGAAAATCTAACATTCCGCCGTAAGGCCTTTCATTTCATTTTTTTTTTTTGGCTCAGTTTTTGTGTTTTTTGTGTGCAAGAAAAGGCATGTACACCGAAGATTAAAAAATAAATAAAAAAAATAAAACTCGTTCCTCCTTTCAAATAATAACAAAAATCCTTTTACTATCTCACATGGTGAGGAGTTAGTGTATGAGAATAGAGGTCTTAGGTTCAAATCTCTTTCTCAAGCTTCTTTTTGTAATTTTTTTTTTAAAAGGGGCGAATTTTTTTTTTTAAAAGCTGCACTTCATCCTGTTCCTGTAACTATTTGGCATCTTCATCTCATTTTTTCATAAGGACATAAATTCTTCATCCGGAATCCATTTTTCGAGCCGTTTTTTTTAAATGGCCTAATTTTTTGAGATCATTCCATTGGAGTAGTTAGTTTGAGATTTTCTCAGCTTTAGTTTTTTTTTTTAAATATAAAGTGCATACCCGATTATTCTTAACAACACCAATTATTTCCAATGGCTACCTCACATGGTAGATATACTTAGAAGTAAAGGGTTTTACAAAATAGCCACAGGGCTAGAAACTAAACCTTTTGATGATGATAAAGTCACTAAATGGGAAAATAAATAATATCAAGCACGAGGGTTGATAGGAATGTCCATTTCTCAAGATATTCGATTTCATATCCTTGACATTGACACCCCTCATGAAGCTCTGGACAAGCTAAATACTATCTTTGGCATTCAAAATCAAACCTGGGCCCATCAGCTTGAAAATGAGTTGCTTACTTTGGATCCCAATAATTTGTCCTCTATTGAGGATTTTTTGTCGAAATTCAATACCCTTAGAATTCATTTAGAAGGTTGTAAGGTCAAAAAGGAAGATGGTAGCCTCATTTATTGCATTCTTGTTAATATTGGCCATGCATACTCTATATTTGTTTCCGCCTTCCATTCCACTAGATAAGCCTTCATTTCTCTAGGAAATACCTAAAAGAATCCCTCTTTTGATTCCTTTTATGATTCCTTGATAAGAGAACAAGAAAAAACCTTACAACTTGGTCTTATCACTTCTGAAAATGATTCTAAGAAAGCCTTAGTAGCCCAACATCAATCATATCAAAAGAATCCCAAGAAACCATATCCTAAAAGGTATGGTCTGAAACCAAACAAAGGTCCTAAGCAATTTTAGCCGCAAATTGAAAAAGAAACTCACCAAAATGATAAGGCATATAAAAACAAAAGAAAGAAGACAGATAGACATTGCAAATTTTGCAATCGTGATGGCCATATAGACTCCAAATGCTTTAAGAAGATAGAATCCTTAGAAGCAGCAATGAAAAAGCACAACATCAATTTTGAGCACTCTTCACCTTCATCTTCAGGAATGGAAATTTTTTCTTGTGGTTGTCAAGCATCAAGATCTGGTTATGCATTAAATGTATCTTCCTCTTCTCATGCTCATGAGTGGCTCATTGATTATGGAGCTTCTTATCACATGGCCAAAAATAAAGCCATGTTTTCTTCTTTAAATGATTGTGACACCAAACATATTTATGTTGGTGATGATAGGTCTCTTAGTGTTGTAGGATCTGGAACCATTCATCTCGATAATGGTCAGTTTAATGATGTACTATGTGTTCCTACCTTATCATGCAACCTTATCTCTTTTTATCAGATAAATCATTCAGGTGAAGGGAAAATAGTAGAATTCTCACCTCATAATGTGGTAATCAAGGACCTCAAAGATCCTAAACATATTTTAGCTGCTAGCATTGCTGATGATTCCATAAGGTTGTATAATTTTGACAACTTTGGGTCATCATGTCTTCCCTCCATTTTGGTTGCTCATAATGATGAAGTGAGCAAACTTTGGCATGAGCGATTTTGTCACTTAAACTATCACTTTGTTCAAACTCTATGTAAGGAAATTATGGTGACAGGTTTTCCTATGGTGTCTTGCCAAGATGGTGTTTTCTCGAGATGTGTACTCAGAAAAAATCATCAGGATAATTTTGACAAACGTGCCTCTTGGCACGCTTCAGCCCCTTTGTAGCTTGTGCACAGTGATTTATGTGGTCCACTTCTTGTTGTTTCTTTCTCTAGTTGCAAGTACTTCTTAACATTCATTGATGATTTTTCCAGACACACTTGGGTATACTTCTTAAAACTAAAGAGTGAAGTTTTTAACATGTTCTTGGCCTCTAATCCCTTTGTTGAGTAACAATCTGGACATCAAATTCTTAAGTTAAGATCAGAAAATGGAGGAGAATATGTTAACAAAAAATTTATCAACTTCTGCACTGAGCATGGCATTCAATTGCAACATACTGTTCCATATACTCCACAACAAAATGGTGTAGCTAAAAGGAAGAATCATGCCTTAAATGAAATCGCTAATTGTATGCTTCAATCTAAAGGACTTGGTCTCAATTTTTGGGCATAAGCCATTAACTGTGAAAATTACATAGTAAATCGCACTCTTTCTAAGGTTTTAAATAATATAACTATAGAAGAAGCTTGGAGCTCAATCAAACTATATGTAAGTCACTTTCGTGTTTTTGGAAGTGATGCTTGGGCCAATATTCCAGATGCGAAACATAAAGCCTTAGAACCTAAGAGTGAAAAATGCATTTTTGTTGGATATTCTAAAGATGTCAAAGGATATGGACTTCTTCAACTAAAATCCAAAAATATAATCATTAGAAGAGATGTAGAATTTGATGAAAATATATCGGCCTACAAGCCTAGTTCGACAAGTGTGCCACCTTTGGCATGCGAGCCTGATTCGGCATATGTGCCACCCCTCTCTCTCTCTCTTCTAGTTTTAATAGCATTACTTCTAGTTCCAATGATGAAATTAAGGATGAAAATCCTCCTCCACCTCTTGAAATTGTTCCTTATAGTCCACTGCTTCCAAGATGGGTCTTCTTTACTCGAGATGCAGTAGGTTCTCTTGCAAGTGACCCTGCTGATCGACGACGTACACATTTTCAGTTTGAAAGAGCCTCTTCCTTATTGGCTCAAGTTCAAGAAAATCCTGAGCCAGAAACCTTTGGAGAAGCCTTTGGTCATCCATATTGGGATGAAGCTATGAATGAAGAATATTTCTCTTATTGGAAAATGATACTTGGGATTTTGTTCCTCTTCCAAAAGGAAGAAAACTTGTTCAATGCAGATGGGTTTACAAAACAAAGTTTGGACCAGATGGAAAAGTGGATAGACATAAAGCTCATCTTGTCGCTAAAGGATTTTCACAAGTTGAAGGAATTGAATATACTAAAACCTTCTCCCCCGTTACCAAAATGAATTCCATCTACCTTGTTCTTTGCCTTACTGCCTCCTTTAAATGGGAATTCCATCATATGGATGTTAAATCCACCTTCTTACATGGAGATTTGCATGAAGAAATCTACATGGAACAACCCCCTGGCTTTATCCAAAAAGACTCCAGCCTTGTTTGTTTCCTTCAGAAGTCTCTCTATGGTCTCAAACAAGCTCCTCAGACTTGGTATGCCAAAATGGATAGATTTCTATTAGGTAATGGCTTTTCTAGGTGTCATTCTAAAAACAATGTCTACACCAAGAAAGTGGGTAAGTCCTTCACCATCATTGTTATTTATGTTGATTATCTTATCCTTATTGGTAATGATACAAACCATATAAACCATTTGAAGTCTAGCCTCAAAAAGAAGTTTTAAATGACAGACTTAGGACACTTGCATTATTTCCTTGGTCCTCAAGTCTTGCAATCCAAGGAAGGCATTACCCTCTCTCAGTCCAAGTATGCATGTGATCTTCTACACCACTTTCACATGGAATACTGTAAGCCAGCCCCTTCTCCCTTCCAGTCTGGAGTCAAGCTTTCAGTCACTTGTACTACCCTTGAAGTTCATGCTACCTTATATCTCCAGCTTGTTGGTAAAATTCTGTATCTAACCCATACCCGTCCTTACCTTTCCTTGGTCGTTGGTCTTGTCACTCGGTTTATGCACCAACATCATGAAAGTCACTAGAAAGCAACTAAAAGAATACTTCTATATATTTGAGGTACAGTTCAGTTCAGGATTCATTACAGTGCAGGAGCATCTCCACTGTTGATTGGTTTCACTGAGTCTGATTGGGCTGGTGACCCTGATGATCGAAAGTCTACTGTAGGATATGTATTCACTCTTGCTTCACGACCTATTACTTGGTCTTGTAAGAAAAAAAGTGCCATCTATCTTTCTTCAGTAGAAGCAGAGTATCATGGTGCAATTGAAGCTAGCAAGGAAGCCATGTGGCTTCTTCAGATTCTGTCTGAATTTGGTCTTCATCAGCAGCATCCAACTATAGTTTGGTGTGATAATCAGAGTGCCATTCAGCTATGTAAAGATCTAGTTCAGCATCAGTGTATGAAACACATTGAACTCCACATACACTTCATCAGAAAGCTCATTCATGATCGTGTTCTTGTAGTGCAGTACTGTCCAACCAATGATCAAGTAGCCGATATCTTTACGAAGGCTCTCACAAAATCAAAGTTTACCAAACTTAGATCCATGCTTGGAGTTTAGGAAAGTTATCATTAAGGGGGGATAGGCTCTAATGCCTCCTTCCTTCTCCTATTGTGTCACTTTTGTAAATCCTTCAATCCTATCCCAATTTGTTCTTAAGGGGGGACGTTAGGATATTTCGACACATAGGAAATAGGCTCCTTTTGTGTCACCTTTGTAAATCCTTCAATCCTATCTCAAGTTTTTCTTAAGGGGGGATGTTAGGATATTCTGACACATAGGAAATAGTGAATAATAACTTAGTCTAGTGTAGAGTTAGGCAAAGTGTGTTTCTTTACCATGTACATTTGTAACTTATAATCTGATGGTCACGATTTGTAGCGATCCAATGGTTATCTCTCACCTCGGTATTAACGACACTTGATCCATGGGTTAAAACCTGATTGGTCCATGATATCTATTTAAAGAGCATGGAGGGTCATTTTTCTGGTAACTGTTTATGAGATAAACATACGTAACTTTTATTTTTATATTAATAAATTTCCTGAAGTGGCCGTGTTGGCTCAGGTTGTGGACTGTTTCCCTCTTTGAGGGTTTTAACCACATGATTATACTGGTGTACTGATTTTTGATTTGTTTGTGAGCGGTGACCTTTGGTTCTTGATCTACGGAACTTACCCTGTAAATTCCTACATAGATTCACCTAGGATGTGTGAAATAACTCCATACTCACTTATTATTTATATTCGTCAAGAAGGATCCATCAAATGATAGGAATAAGGCTTATAACATTTCAAGAATCCTTTGATAAACTTTGTCTACATGAACAAACCCATACTCTACAATAAAAAAATAATTTCTCTTCAATTAAAACTCATAATCAAGTGATTTTCCATTTCGACATGTACTATCATCCTTATCCATCACATGTTGAAATATCATCATGGACCAACACCCACATTCCTTGGTAAAAATATCACATGCTTGGGTGAAAATCCTACACACTTGGGTTTCATGCCCCTAAGTTATTTTGTGGTGCTTTAACCTTGAAATATTGAACACTAGGTCTTGGAGTACCTCCCAAGCTACCAATATATACATTAGTTCACCTAATGGAAATGACTTATGGTATAGGAATAATATTGTTGAAACAAACTTTTTATAGGCTCTTTGACATATGTTATTACGTTTTTGGTGAAGGAGACCTTGGGTCCATCATTGGTTGAGTAAAGTATTGATAGAAACATCAATTTGAGAGGAAATGCTTCATATGCATGAATGCAAAATGCTCATTTTATTTTCTTGTAGTGCAAAAGAAAGATTTTACCAATTGATCTCAATTTATGAAAGAACATAATAAAATACACATATAAAAATAAATATAAATATGGAGCATAAATAACACTTCATTTCATTAATATCAAAGAACTGAAATTTGTTTACAAACAAAATGGAAATAAGCTAGCTAGGGCAGTGTTAGCTTATCTCTGAGAAGAGACGTGGTGGCTACATGACTCTAAAATTTGTGTCAAAATGAGGCTCGAAGGCCTATATATTATTGAGAAACAATGGAAATCCATAAACATTCAAAAACCTAACCCTAGGAGATGAACCACTAGACTATGGGCCACGTCGAGGTAAATTTCTACATCAATTTCTTAGGGTTGTAACTTTGGCATACTATCTCTATTTTACGCACATGGTACATCGTTAGAAATATCTATACAATGAATAAAAATATTTCCCAAGAATATTGATTGAAGAAGACTCATATTCACTGCAGGTTTCATGCCCAAACAACGTCATTTAGGGCCTCAAAATGGTTCTCGAATTTGAGGACCCGAAAAAGTGCCAAAAATAGTAAATTGTGATACAATTAAGAAAAATGAAAAACTAAAAGAAACAATGGTGGGGGTCCAAGTGGAATAGGTGGGTGGCCACCAATATCTACCTGGATCATTTGTGCCCCCTTAGGAATCAATGCTCCCCATTGCATTGAGTTCCTCCATGAGATGGGGAAACTTCTGCTAAACTTGGTCCCTCGTGAGACACTTGCCTTGGTGAAGGAGTTGGCCTACATTGTGTGTCCATAATCCGATCAGTTGTGGCTTGTTCCATGCAATCGTGCTTTTACTCTATTAGTGTGAGTTTTTCTACCATGTCGAATATGTCCAGCAAAGGTGGAAAGTAGGGCTGAAGGAATTCCACATTGAACACTGGGTGCAGACCAAGGAATGGTGGAATACTAAGCTCGAATGCATTGTCCCCTACAAACTTGGCGATGGTTTATAGCCCATATCAGAGTGAGAAAATCTTGTGGAGGGGTCCAGTGAGGTGCTCCTTCTACAAATGTAGTCACACTTTGTCACCCACCTAGAATTTGTGTGGCACTCGATGTTGATCATGAAAATTATTGTACTTAGCATTAGCTCTGTCTAATATGTCATGAGCCTATTGGAGGATGTGTTGAATGTGCTCAATAAATTTCTTTGTCTTGGCAGCTTCAGACTAGACATGAGTTGAATCGTCCTGGCTAGTTGCAAATGGCATGGCTACGTCAATGGGACATAGTGGTTAGAATCCCAAGCCCACCTGAAAGGGGCTATGATACTCTTCCTACATGCCAAAAAAATGGCCATCTTCGATAATTTGTTGATGACCACTAAAACACAGATGTTGCCATCCTTAATATAAGGAAGGCCCGACATGTAATACATTCAGATGGATTCCCAAGGTCGATTAGGGGTAGGCAGCAGAGTATAGAGGCCTTGCTTCTTGATGGTCGATTTGGAAATGGCACAGGCAGTGTGGATCATATTTACTTCACGACATCCTGTCAAAGGTTGGGCCAATATAAATAATTCTTTAGTACTACCATTTTTTTCTCTACCTCGAAATTCCCAATAACCTTACTATAGTGCACTTCCCAAATCATCTTGGCATGCTCGCTTGAAGGAACCCAAAGGTGTCGTAGGTGACATAGTAGTGCATCCTGGAGGTGAAACTTTGGAACTCGGTTACCCGCCAATAATGTCTAGTATGTGTGGCTGAATTCTGGATCACTCTTGTAGAGAATTAGACAATCATAAGTCATGTGCCCACAAGAGTTGAGAATGATGGTTATCTCCACGATCGGTGGCTGGCTGAGGAAGAAAGCAACATTATTGGTGTTTCCCTTCTTGTACTTGATGTTCAAATGGAACTCTTGCAGATATGTGGAGCACTTCTGATGGCGATCGTTCTACAACTTCCCTTGTGTCTATACGAACTGTAGGGGTTGGTGGTCTATGTGGATGATCATTTCCTTCCCAAAAATGTAATGCTTCCATTGTCGCTAAGCCTTCACAATGAAATACATCTCTTTTTCATATGTAAGATACTTACAAACTGTGTCAGATAGTGTCTCGCAGTGATATTCTACTGGATTCCCTTGTTGAGTAAGAACTTCCCTAATATCATAGTTAGAGGGATATGTCTCAATCTGAAATGGTTGTTGCAAGTCTTGTAATGTGAGCCCTAGGGCAGAGAAAAGGTGATGTTCCAATTCTATGAAAGCCTTCTCTTGAGATTCCGACTAAAATATTTTTTTTTTCACTCCTCCCTTGGTGACTTGACTCAAGGGCCAAGTCATATGAGATAATCCCAACACCAACCTGTGGTAGAAATTAGCAATACCCATAAATTTTTGAAGCTCAATTAGAGTGTTAGGGCTGGCTAATCCCAAATAACTTGGATCTTCGTTGGATCCAAATGCACCCCTCTCTCATTAATAATGTATCCTAGATACTCAACCTACGTCACACCAAAAGTGCACCTCTCCAACTTGGGACACAAATTATGTTGCCACAATTTTTGGAGGACCTGTTGGATGTGGTGGAGGTGCCCTTCCCAAGTCTGGCTAAAGATCAGGATGTCATCCAAGTACACTAATAAAAATTAGTTTGTGAATGGCCACAATATGTCATCCATTAGCCTCATGAAGGTTGCGAGTGCATTCATCAACCTGAAAGGCATGGCCAACCATTCGAAAAGGCCCTCCTTGGCTTTGAAGGAAATCTTCCACACATCGGATGATTCGATTGGTACCTGGTGATACCAGGACTTCAAGTCCATCTTGCTAAAATATTTCTCCACTTTGAGTTGTTCTAAGAGGTGATCAATTCATGGGATCAGGTATCTATTCTAGATAATGATTTTGTTTAGTTAATACAAAGTCTCCAAGTTTAATCCTTCTTCTACACCAACACGATTAGGCTCCCACAGGGCAATGAACTTGGTCAGATGTGACCTTTCTGCAACAACTCCAGAATCTCCCTCTTGATTTAATTATTCTTAAGAAGAAAGTGTCGATAGATTGGTCCATTGGGCAGTGACAAAACTAGGGTCAGATCGATGGGGTGCTTGACATGACGATGTTGAGGGACTCTAGATACCCTGTGAACTATCTACCATGCTTCTATCCATGCAACTAGGCTATCCATGACTTAATTCTAATTAAAAAGAGTTAATTTAAAGCTTGGAGGAGGAAAAAGGGCTAAAAGAGGCTAATGAGGGGTTTAACGCATGAAACGAGATTTGGAAGGGGAGAGAGGGGGTTAAATCCTTAGAAAACTTTATTATAATGTGAGAAATGACTTTGGAGCAGAAATAAATCAAAAGTGCAATGGTAGAGTGCGATGGAGGACAAAATCCACAATGTGCGATGTCACAATCACAACTTTGCAAGTTTAAATTGATAGTAGTAAGGACTTAACAAAATAAACTAAATTGTGCAAAGTGCAAAGTGTGATGAGTGATGTGACGAGCTGCAAATCGCAATATCGCAAGTTTAAATACATAGCGGTAAGGACTTAATGGAATGAACTAAAATGTGCGAAGTGCAATTTGTGATGTAGCGAAGGTTGCAAGCAGTGATCTATGATGTGGTAAGTTCAGTGAAGTGAAATTTGCGATACGGTAAAGGTTGCGGGCTACAATCTGCGATGTGGTAAGTTCAACGAAGTGTGATTTGCAATAGGATAAAATCTGCTGGGTGTGATTTGCGATGGTGATGACGTGCCAGTGAAAAGAAGAAAGGGAAAAGTTGTGATTTGCGATATGCGAGGTCATAATATTTCAATTGCAGAAAACAAGCGGTAAGTGTTAAATTAAACGTTAACTATTGCGATTTGCAAAGTGAAAAGTACGATGGCTGGAGTATTGAGGAGAAAATGCAGAGATCAATTTTTCGGTGGTTATGAATGGTTTTCATGTGTTTTTCATAAAAAGGGGAAGCCAGTGAGAATAAGCGGAAAAAAGAGGAGTGTAACAAAAGTGCACAGAGCGTAACAACAGAGATGGAACGGAGATGGGGGATGAAGCAGGAGATGCTGAAGAACTTCCCTCTGGGCTATGTTTCATGTAATTGTTATCGACCTACCTATTTATGCAAGAAATATAGACAATATGTTCATGAGGATGCAAGCACGGATCTAATCTATTCGAAGAAATCATAAGCGAGAAATAATTTTTGGTTTGTGGGAAAAGGTCTACCCTCCTCGAGCTCTATTTCTAGAGATGAGAGGGGAAGTTTGACCTATTATAGATTTTATCACTATTCTACCACTCTGTAAGAAGATTAAATCTACAACTTAAGAGAACAAGAAGTGAACTAAAACATCAACCAAAATACTAGCAAACTAGCTAAATGACATGAAAGAAAAGAATGGAAATAACAGATAAGCTGAGGTACATGGGTTGGGCCCTAAGCCCAACTCTCTAGAACTAGATCAATAAAAATGTCATATCGCTACTCATTTCATGAAAAAATAGTTTGTTAAATCCATCAAAGTTTTAACAGAGCCTCATGGCTTTACAACAAAACTTTGAATCCAATGCAATGGAATGGAAGTGGAGTGGAATGGAAGTCGACTAGAATCAACTCATTAGCTAACTAACTAACCCCTTCCTAGCTATAGTTATGCTCTATTTATTCTACAGGGAAGCTACCAAAAACTTCCTTGAAAATGGTGATTGAGTCCACTTTGACTCCAAGTAAACATAGATGGAGTGCCCTTCGTCTTCAGTTGCTTGGCTACCTCTTGGAATTCGATTTACTGGAGACTCCAAGTGAAGTATGGCTTGAGTGAACTTCATATTGAGTTGTTTGGTTGCCTCTAGAATTTTAATTTCTAGAGGGGGATATCATCAGGATCCTTTGGTTGCCTTTGAGAGTTAAGGAGCGTGGAAAATCCCCTTGAATCTCTCTAAGATTTCTCCCTAATTTCCTGATGTTGTGCTCATTTATTCTTCAATCCTGATGTTCCAGTGGTAGGGAGAAAGTCCCTAAATAATCTCCTTCTCCAAATATATATACTCTGCCAAATATTCTCATAATATTCTACAAAAATAACCAATACTACGAAAAAATATGTAACTACCTTTAATCCTTCCTAAGGACATATTAAAGCATAAGAAAACATTATTAAGTGCAGAAGGAGAGATTTAATATATCCTTTTATGTGCATAAGGAAGGTAGATGGGCCTATTAAAGGTTAGATGGGCCTTATTTTATGTCTAATTTAGAGGCCCATCATCACCCACCTATTGAAACTATTACTCATCCTCTGAGAAACCTATTCATCCTCCTTGCCTTAGGGTTCTTCCTGCATGCTGGCTTATTTCATTTTCTTTTTCTTGGCCCATGCACTACTCCCCCTACTAATCTTCTTGCTATTCTTATTTCATTTATTTTTGTAGGTGCTGCATGGAGGTGCTTAGGTGCTTTAATAAAATTTATTTTGCATGGTAAGAGGTGGTGGATCCACCTTTTATGCTATTTTCCTTCTTTTTCTTTTTCTCTTCTTTTCTTCTTTATTTTCCTCTTCTTTTTCATTTTTTTTTTTGCATGCAAAATAAACTCAGAGTTCATTTTTTTGTTAACTGAGTTCACCCTTGGTTATCCCTTTGGAACTCATATTTTATTACAATGAACTGCTTACTACCCACTTTTTCAAGTCAATTTTACATTTGTCTTGTTTCTGTTCTTGGTGGAAAAGGTGAGGCTAGTTGCTAGATAAGGCTGAGCTTGCTTTGCTACTGTTTTGGTTAAAAAAAAAATTTCATGCTCACACTTTTTAATGTTTTATTAAGCTAAAATAGATTCAAAGAAAGGGTTGTATGATTGCATACCTGAGCCTTACCATTGATTTTCTTTTGCATGTGATATTGAAGATGTTGATATGGTTGTTGTAGCTGTCTTTGGTGGTTCTGAAGCTGCATTTCATAATCTGCTAGAGGTCCTTTTGGAGCTTCTGAGCACAGGAGGAGGAATTCTAAGTTTGACTACCTTTGACTAAAGTGTTGACCAAATTTTCTTTTTGTGCCAACTTGCTGTGTTCTTGCAAAGGTTGGAGATCACCTGCATTCATTAGAGACAGATACATGGAGAAGTACATTTTTTTTTTTTGAAGGCCTACCAGCTGGCTCAATGAGGTTTTCAACTAAAAGGTCTTCCTAGGCACCTCAAAGGACATTTTCACCTAGGATATTTTATTTTCCTCTCTTTTCTTCAACCCAATAACTGCCTCATGGAGGTTTTCAATTAGTGAGCCAATCTTAGATGCCTCAAAAGAGGTTTTCACCTGAGATTTTATTGTTTTTCCCTTTTCTCTCTCTCTCTCTCTTTTTGCAGTTTCCTACTCTAATTGAAAAAAAAAAAAAAACCTTTTTCAAGTATATGAATACTTCCAATGGAACCATATGTACATCAATATGGAAAATAAAATGAGGTGCACACTTTGAATACATGTTTTGGAATGTACCTGAATATAATATATGAATTTCTTTGATTGGGATTGTATCAAGTACTGTTGGAGAAAAGTGTGTTGCTGCAACTTAATGATTGTTTGGAACCATATGTCAATAAAGTTATGATGCCCCTGGTTGACTTGTTCAGTTGGATCACCTTGTATGTCCTCCTCTATTAGGACAGTTAAATCTTCCTCTTTCTGCTAATTATTCTCTTGAACACATGGAGGACATGCTGGTAAACATGAGGGAACTCTCTCAACACCTGATTATGATATATGATCTTCATCAAGTGCAACACTTGACTCCTTGATCTCGTCATTTGAATCTCTTTTTTCTTGAGGTTGTCATGCAATGACATTAAGAAGGTATCTGTTTTGCAATACCTTTCTTGAACTAAGATGCAGACCATTTAGATCAAGAGGATATGTTTGGTAGTGTTGTACCTTAGCATTGTAAATGGACTGAGACACTTCATGGTGTAGGTTTGGAAATGGTGGAACAAGTAGTTGAGTGGGGGTGGATATATGAGATGGATGTTTTTGAGGTTGTGGTTGTGGTAGAGGTGGATGGTAGGGATAACATGGAGCTGGGTATGGAGGATATGGAGGGAAATATTGAGGATATTGTGGATTTTCCCAATAAGGACCTTTCGAACCATGTTGGTAGGATTGGTTTTGAGAGTGAGTTGGCCAAGGTTGCCAAGGAGGCAGTGTAACCCAATTAGTTTGAGATGGATGTGAATAAGCTTGAAATTGTGAAGTGGATCCTTGCAAGATATCAAGTTGACTAGGTTTCCAGGGTATCCTTGGAGCTACATAACATAGCTTCTTTGGTGATTGCCTTGCTCCATTGTCTTCTTGGTAAAATTCTTTAAACCTGGGGAATGATGAACAACATTTAGTAGCATATGATTCTGCATGGATAACAAAAATATCAACATCTTCTCTTTGCTCATTTTTCATTCTTAACATTTCTAATTGTTCACTTAGATTGCTAATAGTTTCTATTTTGAAGTTATCAAGAAAATTTCCAAGTTCATCTTGCCTTACCAATGTTGATTTTGATTTACTTACTCTTTCCCTTCCTCTTGATATGCACTTTCATGTTTCACAAATTTCTTCAAATGACAATTCGTATAGATCTCCTCTACTCATGAGATTAAGGAGATCAATCCACTCATCCATAATTGTTCTAAGTAAGAGGGTTTTTAGTGTTTCAAATCATAGATGATGAAATTTTTCCCTCTTAACATTATACGTGAACCTCTCTATTAGATCCTCAAGGCTCTCATATTATTCTTGGTTCATTCTAAAAATTTCTTCTCTAAGATCACGATCTTTATATTTTTCTAGAAATATCTTTTTCATGTCATTCCATGATCTTATTGAATTAATACCTAGACTCATGAACCATTGAAGAGTTCTATCCTTCAATATTTTAGGAAAAAATATTAGTTTTTTAGTGCATGATAAGTAGCCATAAGACCTAAAAAGTATCTCAAATTCAAAGAGAAATGTTTCTGGATCCTCTTTCATCATACCATGGAAGTTGGGAAGGAAAGATGGAGGGATGTTCTTCATAGGTACACTGATGTCCATATCTTGAATGGGAAACCCAATAATATCTTCTTCATTTTTATCATATCCATCCATCTCCTCTTCCTTCAAAAGCGTATCTTCATGTGGTTCTTATTGCACCACGTGGTGGTCAAGTTGGGGGCGGGGGGGGGGGGGTTGGTATTGGAGAAGTATACACACACACACACAGATATATATATATATATATATATTGAAAATATTATGAGTATCCCTACTCCTATGAGGCATGAAAATCATTTTTTTTGTATTTTTCAATATTTTAGAAACAATATGAAAAAAGAAAGCAGAAAATAATTCTAAAACAAAATCAAAGCATCTACTAGACACCTCCCCGTCAACGATGCCAAAAGTGGTGATCTCTGGTATTGCACCAAGAGTGATACAACTCTAAGGGGCTGCCCTAGTTTAGTTTATCATCCTGGGGTTTGTACAAACTTTGAGGTGATAGTGCTATATGCACAACAGATGCATTATGCTCATGTCATCCTCTTCTGCTTCATGAAAGGGTATTATTTCTTAAACTATGAGAACAACTGGAAAGAAAATTGATGGAAGGAAATGATAGAAAGGAAACTAAAATAAATTGCTGAAAGGAAATGACAAGAAAGAGAACTAAACTGAATTGCTAACAGGAAATGACAAGAATGAAACTAATTTAATTCATAGAAAAAAAATAGTAGAAATGAAACTAATTCTAACCCACAATTAACTTAGATAAACGACTTAATGCACTCTACTTACCCTATGATCTATCTACCATGATTCTATCCATGAAACTAGGCTATCCATAACCTAATTATAATTAAAAATATTTTATTTACAGCTTGGAGGAAGAAAAAGGGCTAAAAGAGGCTAATGAGGGGTTTAACACATGAAACAAGGTTTGGAAGAGGAAAGAGGGGGTCAAATCCTTAGAAAAATTTATTATAATGTGAGAAATGACTTTGGAGCGGAAAGAACTCAAAAGTGTGATGGCGGAGTGTGATGGATGACAAAAGCCGCGATGTGCGATGTCAGAATCACAACTTCACAAGTTTAAATGGATAGCAGTAAGGACTTAACAGAATAAACTAAATTGTGTGAAGTGCGAAGTGCGACGAGTGACGTGGCAGGTCACAAATCATAATATCACAAGTTTAAATGGATAGAAGTAAGGAATTAACATAATGAACTAAGATGTGCGAAGTGAGATTTGTGATGGAGTGAAGGTTGCGGGCTATGATCTGTGATGTGGTAAGTTTAGCAAAGTGCGATTTGCGATATGGTAAAGGTTGCGGGTTGCAATCTGCGATGTGGTAAGTTTAGCGAAGTGCAATTTGCTATAGGATAAAATCCAGAGGGTGCGATTTGCGATGGAGATGACCTGGCATTGAAAAGAAGAAAAGGAAAAATTGCGATTTGCGATATGGGATGTCGCAATATCACAATCGCAACGAACGAGCGGTAAGTGTTTAAGTAAACATTAAATGTTGCGATTTGTGAAGTGTGACGTGTAGTGGTAGGAGTCTCAAGGATAAAAGGCAGAGGTCTGGTTTTTAGTGGTTTTGAATGGTTTTCACGTGTTTTTCATAAAAAGGGAAAGGCAGTGAGAATAAGTGGAAAAATGCAGAGTGTAATAGCAGTGCGTAGAGCCTAACAACAAATATGGAAGGGAGATGGGGGATGAAGCAGGAGATGCTGGAGAACTTCCCTCTGGGCTATGCTTCCTGTACCTATTATCAACCTCTCTATTTATGTAATAAATACAAAAAATATGTTCATGTGTATGTAAACACGAATCTAATCTATTTCCAAGAAATCATAAGTGAGAAACCATTTTTGGTCTGTGGGAAAAGGTCTATCCTCCTCGAGCTCTATTGACAGAGTTGATAGGGGAGGGATGACCTCTTACGGAGTTTATCACTATTATACAACTCTGTAAGAAGATTAAATATACAATAAAAGACAATAGGAAGTGAACTAAAACATCAATAAAAATACCAGCAAACTAGCTAAATGTTCAGAAGAAAAACTAGCTAAATGACATGAAAGAAAATAATGGAAATAGTAGAGAAGCTGAGGTACATGGGTTGGGCCCTAACCCACGAGCCCAACTCTCTGGAACTAGATCAATAAAAATGGAATCTTTCTACTCATTTCAGAAAGAAATATTATGTTACATCCAACAAAGTTTTAATAGAGACTCATGGCTTTTCAACAAAACTTCGAATGGAATGGAATGGAAGTGGAGTGAAATGGAAGTCGACTAGAATCAAGTCGATGGCTAACTAACTAACCCCTTCCTAGTTATATATATGCTCCATTTTTTCTACAAGGAAGCTAAAAAAAACTCCCTTGAAAATGGTGATTGAGTTCACTTTGAATCCAAGTAAACATAGATTGAGTGCCCTTTCTCTTTAGTTGCTTGGCTGCCTCTTGGAATTTAATTCGCTGGAGACTCCAAGTGAAGTATGGCTTGAGTGCACTTGGTCTTGAGTTTCTTGGCTACCTCTGGAATTAGAATTGCTGGAGGGGGATCTAATGAGGATCCTTTTGCTGCCTTTGAGAGTTAAGGAGTGTGGTAAATTCCCTTGAATATCTCTAAGATTTCTCCCTAATTTCTTGATGTTGTGCTCTTTTATTCTCCAATCCTTATCTTCCAGTGGTAGGGAGCAAGTCCCTAAATCATCTCCTTCTCCAAATCTGTATAATATGCCAATTATTCTCACAATATTCTACAAAAATAACCAATATTAGGAAAAAATATGCAACTACCTTTAATCCTTCCTAAGAACATATTAAAGCATAAGAAAACATTAGTAAGTGCATAAGGAGAGATTTAATATATCCTTTTATGTGCATAAGGAAGGTAGATGGGTCTAAGAAAGGTTAGATGGGCCTTATTTTATGTCTAATTTAGAGGCCCATCAGAGCGTTGTCTGGAGGTCGTTGCCATAGTCTTCTTTCTTCTCCCCTTGGAATCTTTGTCACTAATGATATGATATCAGGGGAAATTGGCAGGTTTAAGACTCCAACTTTTGTATTTGAACTTTTGAAATGAAGAGAAAACTCTTTTGTCACTTGATTATGACCTCCCTGAAATTTTTCACAGAATTTCCAACATCATGTCTTCTTGAAGGCCTCCTCAACTAATTTGTCCTTGGTTAGAGCCTCTATGCTTTCAGGCTTCGTCCTTAAATAGTGGCCTAACCTGTGGTTCTTTCTTTCCTTTGTCATCCTTTCCTTGAAATTCCTTTGTGCTTCTTGAAAACCTGTAATCAATAGCCTTGCTTGATTTCAGAGTAAATTGCCTCGCTTGATTAGGGACACTGCCTTGCTTGAAAATAATAATTAGCCTCGCTTGATGAATGAGAGAAGCTTTGGTTTCTTCTTACCATGAGCTTACCATTCGGAAAAGGGTATGCATCATGTGTTTCTTTCATGAGACAATAAAACCAAAAGCCAGCCCTTTTCAAATTTGAAAATGACTAAGATAAATGACCTCTAACGAATGTCATGATGACTATTAATGGTTGCATGCGTGAGAAACGACTCGTGGCTGACATCTAATCATGTAGGATTAACCGAATTTTGATGAATTTGATAACTGACAAGACATGCTACGAATCCCCAATTTCGTAGCGCACCTAATGTAATTTCAGGGTTTTGCACTACGAAAAGAAAAGTGTTTTCATAGCACAAAAGTAGTTTTTAACACTGTCTATGCTACAAAAACTTGGTTTCGTGGCTTACTCAATTTTTTTTTAAATGACTAGAAACTAGACTTTCTGAACACAACATGAGACTCTCAAGGTATGAAATAAGGTTGTTGGACTTTATTCTATGAATGAAAATGAGACTCTAACCCTATCACTTAACCCCTAAAAACTTAAAATGACTTAACACCTATCTAAAAACCATGACTATGAACAAAGCAAATTGTCCAAGTTTGGAAGAAAAATTTATAGTGCTAACAGTGCCTCCACTTGCGATAGTGTGCCCCTGTGGTACACTAAGAACCTGCAGCTCCAGTGCTATCCATTTTTGATAAAAACAAAAATTTGTGTTGACAAGCATCTTCTTCAAACTGTTTGCACCTTCACCTTGGGCATAAGATCTTTGTTTCAGCTTGTCATTCTTAGCAATAAAATTGACAAAGATGGAATATGTACAATGTCATGAGTGACTGATAAAACTTCAGCAAGCATAATGCTTTAGGAACCTGCCATTAACAGACCCTCTAGCATATGATCCTCCATCAATTTCCTACAATATATAAGTGTTGTTCCCATGAAAACCAAAAATATTAAAAGGACCCTTCCATAAATTCTCAAACTTAATGTGCTTGCCCTTTTCCTCAATTTTGGCCTCCCATTTCAGCACTTTGTCTTATAGCTGGAAGTTGTCTTCTTTGATCTTATTATCAAATGTGTTCTTGATTCTGTTTTGAACTTGATGATGTCTGTCATAGACTTCATTTCTCTTTTCTTGCAAGGCTATCCGCTGATTGATCCTCCTCTAAATGGCAATTGGTTCCTCTTCAAGTCCTTGAATTAACTTCATGACCGGTACCCCTAGTGATGATGGAAAAACAACTTCAGCACCATAAACTAATTCATATGGCAAAGTCCCAATTGACCTCTTTGTACAAATCCTATCAAACCATAAGGCGTACTTCAGCTTTAAGTGCCAAGATTTATTGTTCTCCTACAATACCTTTTTGATGACTCTTACAATGCTCTTATTTGATGATTTAGCAAGACAATTCCCTTGCGGATAGTATGTTGTAGAGTGTCCAAGAGTGATATGGTATTGATGGTAGAAATTTATTATTTTCTTGGACTTAAATGCTTGAGAATTATTTGTTATAATCTTCATGGGACAGCCAAATCTAGACAATATATTATTCTCTAGAAAAGAAATAATTATAGAGTCATTAGCTTGCCTTGTTGGTATAACCTCTATCCATTTGGTGAAGTAGTTTGTTGCTGTGAGAATCCAACGATGCTGCCCTGATGATGATCAATGTATCTCTCCAATAAATTCTAACCCCCACTACTGAAAAGGGGCTTCCACATAGGTAGGAACCAAAGATAGAGGTACAAGCTTTCTTTTTCCTTCAAAAATTTGGCATTCATGACATGTAGCGATTTTTTTGTAAATGTCTTTAAACATTGTTGGCCAAAAATATCCAGCTCTTATAATATGATTTGTTGTAGCATTCCAATAATGGTGTCCTCCGCAATCACCCTTATGAAATTATTCAATGAATTTTTCAACTTCTTCTTCAAGTAAGCAATTCAACAAAATTCCTCTTGTATCTTTCCAAAACTGATTTCTGTCATATAAAAAATATCTCAAATATTTTAGCTTAACAAACCTTGTTTTGGACTTTGTTAGATCAGCAAGAGCTTTGTTATGCTATAGAACAAAAACCACATCCTTATACCACTCTGAAGTAAGATATTTCTCATCAATTTGGACCAATTCTTCCTCATTTTCAGAAATTTCTGATATTTCTGCATTTAGATTTATGTCAAGACAGTCCAAATTTGACTGAGTCATTAGTTTTTCCAAGCCTTGTCCCTTCACCAAATTGGTTGGTTTGATGTCTATATCATATTCTAGCAATTTGGCGATCCATTTTCCCCTCTTACCATCGGGATCTGCTTGAATTAGAATGCCTTTTATCACAGCACTTGGAACATATGCCATAATGTGAGAATGTAGAATATAAATTCTGAAATATTTTATAGCTTTCAAAAAAGCATAGGTCTATTTTTCCAGAATATTGTACTTCAGCTCAACATTCGCTAATGTTCTATTAAAGAAAGAAATAGGCCATTCAATACCTTTCCTTCCTTTTTGTAGAAAAACTTCAGCAATTATGTTTTCAGAAGCAAATGTAAAAACCATAAATTATTTGTAAAAATATGGACTGATGAGTATCGATGCTTTTGTGAGTGCCCTGTTGATTTCTTCAAAATATTTCTTTACTTCAACTGTCCATTTAATATCAAATCCTTTCTTTAACATCCTTGCTATATCTTTGACAATCTCAACAAAATTAGGAATGAAACGCCTAACAAAATTGACTTTCCCAAGAAATGATTGAATCTCTTTCCTACTTCTTGGAAAATCTACCTTTTGAATTGCATTAACTCTATTAGGATAAATCCTAATTCCTTCTTTAGAAATAATATGACCAAGTAATTTTCCTAATGTTAAAGAAAAGATGATTTTAGTAGTATTAAGAGAGATACCAAACCTTCTACATTTCAACAGAATTTTCTCTAGGTGATTCAAATGATCTTCTTCTTTCTTTGAAAAGATTGTTATATCATCAAGATAAAAAATCACTGACTTATCCTTTTATTCAGAAAAATCAATATCCATTTTTCTTCGGAAAGTGGCTGATGCATTCATGAGACCAAAAGGGATCTTGGCATACATGAATGTGCCCCATGGCGTTGTGAAGGCTATTTTTTCTTGATCATATGGGTGCACAAGAATCTGACTGTAACCTGAAAAAAAATCAAGCATATACATCCTTTGTGAACCAACAATATTTTGTAGAATTTAATCCATCTTAGGAAGAGGATAGTTTTCCTTTAGTGAACCCTTACTCAAACTTTTGAAGTCAATACAAATTCTGATTTCTCCACTCTTCTTCCTCACCGGGACTAATTTTGCAAGCCAATTTGAAAATTTGATTGGGACAATGATCTTTTCATCAAAGAGTTTCTTAATCTCCCTTTCAATCAATGGCATGAAAAGGGGGTTAATTCTCCTCAACTTCTGTTTAATGGTTTCTCATTTTCTTTGATTGGAATAGTATGCTGAATAATGGAAGAATCATACTCCTTTAAATCAACATAAATCCATGCAAAGACATCAATAAACCTTTTCATCATATCAATATATTTGAATTTCATATCAACTGAAAGACACTTTGAAATTTTGATCATTTTAGGCAAAGCTAATGTACCAAGATTACAACTCTCTACTTCCTCTTCATCAAATTGTGCCTTTGGAGATTTAGAAACATCATTCTGATCAAAAAGCTTCTCAAGAGGAATAATACCCTTTGGTATTGAATTATTCTTTAGTTGTAAAACTTTCTAATTTCCTTTTGATTCAACAAACATGTTTTGTTGATCTACTAGGGTACTTTCAAATTATTCTTTCAACTCAATAAAATTATTTACCTGTTGATCATCTTCAAAAACTTTCCAATTTGTGAAATTATCTAGTATAGCTGGTCTATGGCGAACCTCAATCTCATATTTTTCAGAAGAATGCATAGGAATGATGAAAATACTTGCAAAGACAACCAAAGAATCAACAATAGAATTTTGGTCTCTAGTTTTGATAGTGAAATAATAGGCTTGAAATTTTTCCAAAATGTCTAAAACTAGATTCCTATATGCTCTCATTCTTACATCCTTCTTTTGATAAACACCTTCAACTTGTCTAATAACAGTTATAAATCTCCAAAAATAGAAATATTTTGAGCCTTCATTATTTTCAAAAGATCTAAACCCAAAATCAAAGATTCATATTCAGCCATGTTGTTTGTGCAATCAAAATTTAGTTTGTAAGAATAAAACTTACTCTCATCATTTGGACTTGTAATCCAAATCCCTGCTCCTACCCCTTCTTTCTAGTCCCCCGATACAATCTCCTTTGTTCACCAAAAACTGGAATAATGGCATAGGTAAGGTCCATCTGCATTATACCTTTGATTTTTACTGCCCATGATATTGACAATAGCATACCAAACTTAGGCGGAACATCAGCCACAACAATGTCCATAACAACTGTCTTTGCTGGGATTTGTGTTAGACCAAAAACAACATCCTTGATTATACCAATACATTGAAATCTTTTTGAATCAAAAGAAAATAGATCCTTATATGGTGTTGTGATTTGTAATCCCATCCTTTCCATGATTACTTTGGGCACAAGGTTGTGAGAAGCCCCTAAATCTAACATAGCATTATGTAAATTCATATCATGTATGCTAGTGCTTACATAGAAAGGAGGAAACTCTTCATTTTGTTCCTTTTCTAACCTTGGACCCAAAATATATAGTAGGATTATCTTCTTGGACATTCAAGACATCAGCAGCTCCTGGTTGTGAGTTTAACAACTTAACAATCTTGCTTCTATATTCATTTACCTTGAGAATCTCTCTAAACGAGACTGATATTTTAACCTTTGAAATTTCATTCTCAAGGTTGAAAATAGAAATAGATTTTTCAGCTTCTTTGATAGGAGGAGGAATTTGAGTGCCTTTATTACCTTCAGCAATCTGTGGGGTATCATTTTTGGCTTTAGAGACCTTTGGAGCATCTTTCTTAGGTTCCGCTTTGTTTGCAATGATAGGTACATTTCTGTTTCTATGACTATATTTTTTTTGCATCTCAAAAATGGCATGCTGATATCCCTTAAAATAATCTGATGGTTCTTCTCCTTGATTAGCGAAATCTGACTCATCGTGCTCCTCTTTAGTCAAGAAAATTCCTAACATCTCTTCATCAAGACAATGGATAGATTCTTCAGAAATTTTAGGCTCATATTCATCATCTACCAAATTATGCTAAAAAGGAGGTCTCACTTGAGGATCAGGCTCCTGATTTCTATTTTCTCTGGGCCTTTGTTGGTTTTGAGGTCTCCTGAATTGAGGATTTCTGAATTGAGGTTCATGTTGCACAGGAGGAGCAGAGGTACTTCCAAGCGCTAACCTATCCATCAAATTCTCCATGGTTTTCGTCATTGAGTCAAATTTGTCTTCAGAAGTTGAAGTGGAAGGCTTCTCCTCTTCTTTCAATTTAGTTTTTTCCATTTTTGATTTTTTAGTAGCTATCATGTTTACCTCTACCTTTACTACATCAATTTTCATTTTAGAAAGTGTAGGTGATTCTCTTTCTCTCAACAAGATGGAAAATTCATAATAAAATGCTTTAGCATATCTCATTTGTGCTAGGGATTCTGAAGGTTTCAAATGAGCTGGAATTGAGTCAAAAAATCCATTAAATCTGTTTGAAAAATTTTGGACAGATTCATCTACTGCCCTTCCAAGGTTGTTATTTTCAGTAAGTGCTTGAACTGGATTGGTTTTGTTTCCCCATTTTCTCAAAAATTTATCTTCAAACTCATCCCAAGTTTGAATACTTCTTGGTGTGAGAGCCTTAAACCATTTTCTAACTTCACCGGTAAAACTTTGTGCAAACAGTCTTAACTTCACATATTCATCATCAACTTCTTCTCTGTCTGTAAAATCATTAAATCTATCTACATGTTCTTCTGTTGTGATTTCTTAATCACTACGCCAAGTGGGAATCCTAGTAGCATATTTACTAGGAAGGTCATGAAAAACAATAAGGAGTACAAGTGGTGCATACCTAGCAGAAGCAACCATGCTTAAAGGATAAACAATAGTTTTAGGAATGGAAGAAAAAGAAGATGAAGAACTGATATGAGGAGGAATACTTTTTTTTTGCAAGCCACTAACAATTGAGCTCCAATTTGGAAGGGGTAAACCAGCATTGGATTTCAGCAAGACTTCGAAATGGTCAAGTTAGTTGAGTTTATCTAAAGACTCTTTTTCTAACAACAGTTCAGAGGTAACAGCTTCCCAAAATTATTCCTTGTATTATTGTGTTACTAAGGCTGAAGTGTCAATTCCTCTTTTTTGCAGGTATAAGATAATATCAATGAGTTCCTTTTCACTTTCTAATCTAAAGAACACTTCATGAATCTTATCATCAACTCTTTTATCTTCAGGACTTCTTAATATTTCAGAGGCCAAAGATTTTGAATGAGGTGGAGTACCTAGATTATCCACAATGGTAGGTGGATGGGGATCAGGATTGCTCTGTGTGTATCTTCTTCTCGAAGCCACCTTTAAACTTTTGAAAATGTATGGAGTCACCAAGGTAGATGCAACCTCGAAAAACATTATGAGCTCCTGCTACATTCAAGAGTTCAGCTTCTTGATTTCGGGAATAAATAATCTTCAGGCTCCCAGTAGACACACGAAAATGTTATCACAAAATCTGACCCTAATAGGTTGCTGATCAAGTAGACTCTGAGTAAATATTTCAAACCAAACTTTTAGTTGAGGCTTAGCCTCCTCAAACTGAGAGGGCTCTCTCAATAGGTTTAAGATTTTGAATTAAGGATTAGATGGCTAACTCTGGGAATAAATTGGATAAAAGTGTATAACTGGTTGAATTACTGATCAACAAACATGTATTGGGCTATGGAGTCAGGGTATGTTTCAACAAAACATCAAAATTAGCTTAACATGGAACTCAGGGAATTTCAGAGTTTTAGATGTATTAGCAAAATAGTAACACAATGAATAAAACACAGTTTATAAACATATGCAGGAAGTTAGAGCATTTTCTAATGAATTCTAAGTAACACATGTTCATACCACTACAAATAGGTAGATGAGGAAAGCCATAGGAATATCAAAGACTAAAATATCTTTCTGAATCCTCAGTAGTAAAGCCAATATTTTTATTAATATGAAAACACACAGTCTGCTATAATAACATAGTTTGCTTATTAATGAAAATTTCCAGCCATTAGCAATTCGACTTCATGCCTCTTATAGATTCATTATTACAATCTTGGATTCCCTTATCCATCTTGAAGAGAATTCTAATTTCTAATTTTGACACCTATCTTCTCCTTGTTGCACTATAAACTGTCACCCTGACATTCTGCTGACTGTATGAGCTCATTGACACTCATACTTACCTCCTCTGCAAGTCTTACAACCTTTACTCCTTGTTGAGGAGGTAAATCCCCTCTGCGGACAAAGGCGATCCCTACTAGCCCAGCAGGGGTCTAGCAACAATCATCAAATGCTACAGTGCAAGTTCCTAATTGCAAATAAATAAGCCAATGATGGAGGCCTACCTGGAGTCCAGTGCTATGATTCGTAGAAGATACAACGTTCCCGTTCCTTAGCCTCAGCAGATCACGATCCCCACGATCTCCGTGAATGGACACCTGCACATGCAAGAAACAACACGAATACAAGCCTAAAATCCAGAATGCGCAACTATATATCAGTCAGAAAGGATATAACTCGTTATTAACATAAGTGAAAAACAGAGTGGAACTACAACCAGTAGTCATTCATTAATAAGCAATCGAAAGAGAGTACAACCAATGTTATGACGTCGTGGTCTCCTTCGGAAGGGTCCCCAGTCATTCACGTCTCGCAAAGCTTGCCAGGGAAAGGGCAAGCCTCTCTAGAGTCTCTCGACGATAGTCTCCTTACTTGAGTCAGCCTTACGGGAAGAAAGAGGGTTCTTACAGCACGAAGGCTCTTGGGAATTAGGAGATTCAAAGCTTAGGAACTTCAAGACTAGCTTGCAATGGCAATAGGCAAGCTTTTATAGATGGGGAAGGAGGGATTTAGGATCCCTATTATTGTGGGATTGGCCCTATCATCAAGGAAGGTTCCATGAAACGTGTCAAACCACCTCCCTTCCATAGAACTCCCGTAGCCAAACCTCCCAACTCAAGATAGGTAATGGTTTCTGAGTTGGTTGAAACACAACTTCTGCAATCTTTATTTAAAAAACACTCCTTAAATTGGCTTGCGCGACTGCTGCTCTAGGACAGAGCACCAGTTGGCATGGCCTCTTTGCAGGATTTTCCCCATTGGCGCGAGTGATGAACTGTCTGCCCGCGCCAATGCAAAAGGAGATGTTTTCATGGTTTTTTGCAAGGATATGTCTTTAGGGAAATTGAAGCTCATGCTTAGAGGAATGCAATGATGATGGTTTCAAGGCATGACATTGCTCACAGGTCACAAAATGGGTCCTCCATTTTGCGGGACGGGGAATGGTAGGGACAGTGACAAATTGCGGCAACGATTACGAAGTTTGGAAAGACCGAGGGTGAAATGTTATGGGGTCATGTTCAAGCTGAAGCCACATATGAGCTGCGTGAAAAAATGTTGATATCTCAAGTACATGATGTATACGCCGTATGGCCGCAACCATACGAAACGAGTACATATAATGGATCCGGTATGGCGCATTGTCGTGAATCCAAATAAATAGACTCAGGTATGGTCGCAGCCATCCAATCAGTGAGTCATGTACAAAATGATAATAATCCACAATCGCAGCCTGGATTACAACAGACACAATCCAGGGTCTTGCGCTCCATCTCGACCCAAATAAAGTACAAGTTCAAGCATGCAAATATGTGAGCTGAAGTCGAACATGCAAGAACATCGTCTGATTACCAGCCAATGATGAGAGCTGTTAACAGACGCGAGAGGAACCACCAATAATGACAATGGCCCTCAAGGTACTATAGGTACAATCTACGGTGTGTGAATCAATGAGCTGGCGTCGAACACCCGTAGAATCACTCGATCGGAGGCCAATGATGAAAACCCCACGTCGAATGCGACGAACCTGCCATTGAGGCATGCAGGCTCCAAGGTACCATAAAGGATTCTCTAGATCAACTTCCTGGATAATGAGCTGAAGTCGACAGGAAGTGACCTTGATCGAAGGTGGGCCATAATGTTTCCCACATCATCGACACGAGACAGAGGAACATGATGTTTTTGTTGTGAATCAGGATCATATGAGAATCAGAGGAAGGTTGATATTCGCAGAGGTCAACTTCTCTTGAACATGTAACGGCACTAATAGTGGTTTTGGTAGTATTTGACATCAACGGATCAGAGGTCATGGTGACAAGGCAATGAGCAGAGGAGAGGTCAAAAAGGATTACCCAAACCCACGGAAGCAAGTGAAAAAATGAGATGAGATGTCCCCAACCCGACACGAATGCAGACAAGTGCCATGTTCAAGAGCGACATACTGCCGACACGACAATGATTACGGTTCCATTTTCCCCCCACCATTTCTGGCGAGTACCCCAATTATTTTTGATAACAAGCTTGAAGGGGATAGCATATGCTTGTAATATAAGTCCGCCCTTCGGGCGAATCCATCCTAGTACATTTAACGAGCCCTAGGAAGGAGGAAGGAGGAGAACGTCATTTCGACTGAATCTGATGTCATCAAGGTTTAACAAGTCTGACAAAGGAAGAACTCGGCGTCTTTTCATGTTTAGAGAGTTTGAAAAGACAGCAGAAAAGTAAACTCCACAAGTCCCTTTTCGTAAATAGTTCCTCAGATCCGAAAAGGTAGAAAACAATATCTGAGAAAACCTCCTAGTCACGATAGGCTAGGGTATTCCTTTTTCGTAATCAATCTATCCCAACCCGAAAAAGGCTTAAACGTATACTGGGTAGATGTCGATTCGTGTCCATTTTAACGAGATCGAAACGACAAGGGCCTCGGTGATCTTTTCATGTTTAGAGAGTCAGAAAAGAGCTGAAAGATGACTCCAAAGTGACTTTTTCGTGTATTTACTGAGTCCGAAAAAGTATAAAATACAACTCGTTTCCATCTTTAAAGTCGCAAAAACCTGTTTCTACACATACCAAGCAAGCGTAAAACCCATTTTCGACATAACATATAAAATATCTGATAAAAATAACTTTTAAAACTCATCCTATGTCGAAAAATTTATAAATATGCCAAAATGGTAAAAACAAAATTACATTTACTATTTACCTTGGTAAAAAGCAGCAGTTGTCCATTTTGGAGTGCAAACTTCTGATGGCGATTACGACAGATCCGGTTGACCATTCAGATTCTCGTCTATGACAGGTAAGAGGCGCTTCCCTGCTCTTCATTTCAATCCATTTTTTAATAGTTTTCCCTCATGTATCAGCCCTCTGCGGCTACTCTTTGAATTTTTAGGGCTGCGCTCATTGGCGCGGGTATCGGGCACAGACCCGCACCAATGGGCTTTTCTATGAAAAGGGCTCGCGCCACGTGGCGCGACTGTTCACAAAACAGCCGCACCAGCGGTGCAACCTAAATTTCCGCCTAAAAATTCGAGATTTTAATCATTTTAAATGAAATTTGAAGCCCATCAGAGATCTAATTAAGGGTTTGTGACCATGTGGATGCAGGAAATCAAGCAAAATGGTGATTGAATGGAAAGAAAGAGAGCATGGAGAAGAGGATGAACAGGCCATAGAAAGTGAGACTTGCATGAATGCCCTCAGAAACTGTGGGCTGAAGAAGTTCTTCCTTACACCCTGTTTACGAGCTCAGCTCGAGCTTCTCCAGTATCTGATCAGTATTTGGGACGAACAGGAACAAGTCTTCAAGTTACGAAACCAGGTATTGGAACTGGAGGTCTCTGATGTGTATTTCATAACCAGACTGTCTTGCAGAGGTCCGGTACCCATCCTGACTGGGAGCAGACCATCTAGCGAGAAGATGGAAGAAGTGATGGCACGAGTGTGCCCAGACACACAAATGGGATCAGGGAGCAAGAAGGTGGATATCCACACCGTCCCCGACCTGGCATTGAGAGTTGTCCTACATACCATCACGTGGGCTGCAGGATCGCAGGTACCGCACGAGGCCACAAAGGCCCAACTCCTGCTAGCCTCAGAATGCATGAGTCCCTTATGGTTTGACTTGGCTACAACAGTAACAATAAACATGAAGAGACAGCTCACGAAATGCAAGCAAGCTAAACTGAAACAGTTTGGCTATGGTTCCATCCTAGTATCGTTCATTCTGGAATGCTTACCAATCTTCTAGGGCCAGGGGGCCATAGTAGCAGATCTGATACCACGAGAGCCAAGAATGGCTCGCTGGGCAGCACTAATGCCCAAAGTTGGAGGTGGCCAACAGATGTCCTGGAGGCCGGAGTTCTTTAGGTGGTTGCGGCACCAGTTAATTGTCGTGGAAGACTGGCCATATGCAGGAACTGACTTCACCGGAGACCCAAATCTCCCACTGCCAGAAGGAGATGACTGGGACGAGGAGTTGGGTAAGACCTCATGTTTTTTGATTTTTTATGTTTTATGTTTTTTTTGTTAATACACACTCGTCCTAACACATTTTATGTATGTATGCAGACGTGGGCCCTGAGAGACCAGCTGGTATGTCTCCAATCTCACGGAGGACTCATCTTGCCCCTGATCCTCAAGGAGAGGGCACAGGAGGGGAGGAGCTGATCCAGAATCTCGAGGGCATTGCCCAAGGGATCCCGGACTACGCCCGGCTGGCAGATGTACCGATGGCGTACTAGCGTCATACGGTGGGGGTTCCAAGTCAGATCCACCAAATCCTGAGACGCTTAGTGCGCGCAGTTAGATGTTATCATGAGCACAATGCGGATTAACTCTTAGGGATTATACCACCCATATTTTTTGAGAGACATGTCGTCTCTGGATGTAGTTAAGACGATTATGTATATTTTTGACTTATGCGACGCACACTATGCAAAAATTTCGACACACACACACACACACACACACACACACACATATATATATATATATATTCATATGACTATTTTGGATGGATCTTTTACATGTGATGATGTTTTCTATATGTCGTGCAAATGTCTAATACAAATGTAATCTAATGTATCAGTTACATAACAAATGACCCAATGCGAAATGTATTCACACAATGTATCTACTCACACATTTCATTTTTACGCAAGCTTAAAAGCACACATGAACACACACATATGCAAACTATGCTTGAAATGAGAAAGACGAGCAGGCCCCCCAGCATGGTGTCTCAATTTGAGGTGCATGCCCCCCAAGCTTCAGTCCATTGAAAATGGAGTGAAGGTTCTAAACAAAAAGTCGAATTGAACATGCTCGTGTTTCATTATTTTAACGAGGTTGACACACTTAAAAGAACTATCCTCAAATAGCTTATTTCATTATTTTTAGGAGCTTGACACAAGTGAAGGAACTATGCTCCGAGAACCTTATTTCATTTTTTAAAGAGCTTGACACAGGGAGGAAACCATGCTCTAACCAACTTACATCAAAATGAACAAGAAGGCGGTGCTTCCAAGAGTTCCTCTCCCGGTGGAAGGAAAACATCCTTACATTATGCACGACGGTGTGTTCACTGAGTGCGGGCACAGGGTAGGTAGCCACATAGTTGACCTGCGGTGGGGCAGATACAACGGGCGGATAAAAACCAGGAGGGGTTGATGGCAGACCAGTTGCCACATTAGGACCAAATAACGAAAGATGATCAATGGTCACGATCCGTACTTCATGCAGAAAACATGCCACACGAAAAAGGGAGGAGACGAGCGCTTCCATGGCATAGGTGTAATCGCGCCCCAGGAGTAGATTGAAATCCAAGGGGCCTGGAATGACCATCACGTCCATATGGACGGTTTTACCTCCCAAAGTAATCGGTAACCTTGGAAGGATCCCCAACGGTTGACTCATCCTTCTGTTAAAAGTCAACAGATTCTGCGTAACAGGCGCAAGCGGCGACGAACCGAAAGCTTGCCAGGTAGTTGAGGATAGAATACTAATAGAGGCACCTTCATCTATAATGGTGCTGGGTATGACTAGACCAAGAGCCTATACTGTGATCTCGAAAGGCACGTAAGACGGAAGGCGGAATCCTGTAAATCGACTCCAATCAAAGGAGGCGACCAGACTACTCAGAGGGGATACCATTGAATCGAGAAGGTCTTCCCCTAGTGTTACGGAAGAAGGAGCATCCTCCATAATCTCCATCTCGAAGGCGGGAGAGATATCCTCCGGAGCCTCCATCATGGGAGGCGGAGGAGGAGCTTCTTGAAGTACAGGGACATGAGAATCTTTCTCCAAGTCTGAAGAATCCGAAGAAATCAGAAGGACATGGCGGGTGTGAGATCCACTCTCGACAGAAAAGACCTGGTGCACCGCGGACGGGGCCAGTTCAACCGATCCTATGACCAATGGTTGGTTAGGGACGGATTCATGAATTTGAATTTCTGGGGGAGTGGGATCGACCAAGGATGACTCTTGACCAATCGTAGGATCAGCTGGCGGTGGACTCAAAGAAAGCCGATTATAACTAGGTGGAAGGCGTGGTGTAGAACTGGTTGGGTTGTCCAAAACTCGCTTGGCTTCATCCATATAAGGACAAAGGTGAATGGCATGGTGCCCTTCACACAACTTACAGGGATTGGTGATCTTACCCTGCTTCTTAGGAGCCTTATCAGCACCATTTGAAGACGTGCCCCCAACCTGGCTCCCGGAAGTCAAAGACAACAACGGGCGGCCATTGGACCATACTTCGAGCACCTTGGGAATGCCAGGGAAGTCTCGAAGAAGATGGTCACCCGTGCACAACATGCAGGGGAACTTGACTTTCCGTGGAGGGTTGGAAGGTATATCAATAGAAAATATTTCAGAAACAGTGGCTGCAATTTTAGCCTCTCACTTATCAGACTTATTCTTCTTTGTCTTCTTCTTCTTCTTCTTAATCACCTGGTTACTCGGATCCAGGCTTGCACCAGGCGAAGTAGAAGATGAGGACGCAGAAATAGGCGAAGAAGGGGAGAGGTCCACCTTGGAATCAACATGATGTTGTTCCGGTGGAGAAATTGATTGAACAGTGGCAGAGATATTCAGGACCACAGAGGTTGAAAATAACCAAACAGGCAACCCAATAGTTAACCCAGGAAGGGACAATGTTGCCATGTAAGGAGCACCAACATTCCCAAAAGGAGGAAAATGACCAGGATTCCTTTCTGAGGGGATTCCTTGGTTGGTAAACTTTGAAAAAGTTGCCATGTAAGGACTCAAAACCACACACGGGCTGAGAAAGAGTCAAGACACACAATAAAATGGTCAACAAGAAATATCTAAGAGGGTGTGTAATCGTGGGTGATTAATTTTTACCACATTGAAAAGTGAGAAACTCTACCGTTTCATGTTTTAAGAGTCGAGAAATGATAAAAAGATGACTATCTCTTTCAGATTTGACACAAGCGTGAAAGGACAAGCGCTTGGCGATCTTTTAAAGTTTAAGGAGTCAGAAAAGATCAAATGACTGCTCAGGAATACTAGGCACAAAGGGTGTACCAAATAACCGTGAACTGCAATATACACCTTGGTTTGAATAATGAAATACAAATCGACCAAGGACTTTCCGTACGTGCAGGCAATCTCCCCGAATGTTGTGTTCTATGTATCATGGGTATAGGGCGGTAGACTCGGCTTCCTATGGATAAAGGATTGAAAACCTAGAGGGGTCTCCCTTTATATACGCGGCGGTATGGGGAGCACAAGTCCGTACTAGCGCTGTTTAAAGCCAAAAGGCGAGCGACAGCTGCTAGGTTTAAAGACGCCGGAACATGTCTCTAGCCTAGACCTCTAAATGTGTTTCATTAGATTTCAATGCTGCCTTAGGTTAATTGAATAAATTTTATGGTTGATCTTCAATTAGGTTTTCAGTTTTCAGGCCCTATCGTATGTAATGTCTTAAAAGACTCCTAAATGCAAAGCTACATGCCACAGTACATCACTTTGTTCGATGAAAACTAGCTACAGAAGAGTTGAGAGCTTTTACACAAACAAAATGATCGGAAGACAAACAATGATATCTCTAATGCAACTAATGAAATTGAAAACTTTTCATTCAAATCACTAATCACTAGTAAAATCGAAAAGATTACAATTTGCACTAATCAACCAAAAGCAAAAGAGATATTTTTTTTTTTTTAATTTTCAATGTTTGATGGCTAGATGCACTTAAACAAACTGAAAACAAACGGAACAACTTGAGAAACGATATTGAGAGAGCAAAACAAACCAATTTCACTCAATGACACCACAATCAGATCTCAAATTGACCAAAGTCTCTCAAAACCAAGAAAAAGACTCAAATGCTCCAATGGACTGTGTGATCTGGGTCCAAAGCAAGACCAAACGAAATTTGAATGAAGAAACAAGAAATCACCCAAAAATCACATCAAAACAGTGAACAACTACTAAGAGAATGCGGAGGAGCAATCAGAGAATTGACCGGATAGACGAAACACCAAAACTCCCAAGGAGGGCTCGATACACAAAGCCACTAGATGCCCTAGGGCTTAAAACGTGAAACCGATGGAAAAAAGAAAAAAACCAAAGGACGAAGGCAAATTCTCAGTCAAACAGGACTCCAACACACTCAGGTAGTTGAAAAATCAAGAAGAAAAACATTGACCAGACCTAGAGAGCTCAAAACTGAGAAAACTCAAATACCCTACAGGAGTGGCGCGATTGTAAGGCTTCAACTGGCGCCAGAAAGCAATTGGCGTGGGCAATACAAATGCAACATGTGCCAATTGGCACGACTGTCGGGCTAAAAAGTGCGCCAGTCGAGTTTCTCAGCCAAAAATAAAAAAGAACTACTCCAGAAGCAGATCAATGTAAACTAAGCAAACCAGGAAACAAAAAACAGCAAAAGAACCCAACCCAGAAGGCTAACCAAGCAAGGAAAATCATAAAACAATCAAAACGAGACAATCCAAATGAGACAGCGAAAACTAGACGATCCCCAACGGAGTCGCCAAATTGTTGTGGAGGTAAATCCCCTGTACGGATAGAGGCGATCCCTACTAGCCTAGTAGGGGTCTAGCAACAATCATCAAATGCTACAACGCAAGTTCCTAATTGCGAATAAATAATCCAATGATGGAGGCCTACCTGGAGTCCAGTGCTATGATTCGTAGAAGAGACAGCGTTCCCGTTCCTCAGCCTCGGCAAATCACGATCCCCACGATCTCCGTGAATGGACACCTGCACATGCAAGAAACAACACGAATACAAGCATAAAATCCATAATACGCAACTATATATCAGTCAGAAAGGATATAACTCATTATTAACATAAGCGAAAAATAGAGTGGAACCATAACCGGTAGTCATTCATTAATAAACAATCGAAAGAGAGTACAACCAATGTTCTGACGCCGCGGTCTCCTTCGGAAGGGTCCCCAGTCGTTCACGTCTCGCAAAGCTCGCCAGGGAAAGGGCAAGCCTCTCTAGATTCTCTCGACGATAGTCTCCTTACTTGAGTCGGCCTTAAGGGAAGAAAGAGGGCTCTTACAGCACAAAGGCTCTTGGGAATTTGGAGATTCAAAGCTTAGGCACTTCAAGAATAGCTTGCAATGGCAATAGGCAAGCTTTTATAGATGGGGAAGGAGGGAGTTGGGATCCCTATTATTGTGGGATTGGCCCTATCATCAAGGAAGGTTCCATGAAAGGTGGCAAACCACCTCCCTTCCATAGAACTCCCGTAGCCAAACCTCCCAACTCAAGATAGGCAATGGTTTCTGAGTTGGTTGAAACAAAACTTCCGCAATCTTTATTTAAAAAACACTCCTTAAATTGGCTGGCACAACTGCTGCTCTAGGACAGAGCGCTAGTTGGTGCGGCCTCTTTGCAGGATTTTCCCCATTGGTGTGAGTGATGAACTGTTTGCCCGCGCCAATGCAAAAGGAGATGTTTTCATGGTTTTTTGCAAGGAGATGTCTTTAGGGAAATTGAAGCTCATGCTTAGAGGAATGCAATGATGATGGTTTCAAGGCATGACATTACTCACAGGTCACAAAATGGGTCCTCCATTGTGCGGGACGGGGAATGGTAGGGATAGTGACAAATTACTGTGTAACACTCCTCATTTCAAGCCCTAAAACAGGATAAAAAACCCTAAAAACCTAAAAAACCCTGGGTACGCAGGTAATGTGAGGCTTACCTGCATTCCTGGCTAGGGTACGCAGATAATGTGAAGAGAAAATGCGTTCTAGAATGCAGTTTTCCAGTGTAATGCTTGCGTACCCCCTCCAAAGTCAAAAAAGCGAGAAAGTAAAGTTAAAAAGCTGAATTTTGGTCAATTCTAGAAGGTTCTAGATGATATTTTTTGGGGATGAGTACGCTCTTATAAGGTTCATGCATCCCACACCCTAAGGAACTAATCCCTTGATGTGAGGAGCCTATCCCTTTGAAGGAGGATTCTATCCCTTCATAGGTGGAACCCTAACCTCCTCATTTGCTCTATAAAAAGAGGCATTGGGTAGCCTCAAAGGGATTTCAAGCTTTAGTGTGTGATTGAGGTGAAGTGCTGTTGAGATTTAGACTTCTTTTTGCTGAGCTTTTGAGAGGAAAGATCACATACCTCTATGTGCTCCTAGAAGAAGAGTGCAAGACCTATAAAAGTAGAGGACACTCCTGCTTCGGACCCTGGGAAGGCCTGTTCAACATCGAGGCTAAAGTTGTAAGGTTCTTCTATTATTTTAAGATTAATACAATCAAGTTTTGTTTTTCTCAATAAATTGTCGTTCGATTGTTTATTTCAATAAGCTGTCGTTTGATCATTTATTTCATAGATTCCTGGATCACTATGATAAGTATGTTTTATAATTATTTGTTATACAGGTGCTATTTAATATTTTCTTGTTTTTGATTGCAGGACTTTTGAGGACGACACTTTCAAGCGACTAAAAAGATGACACTTTGTTGTGATGAAAGACAACACTTTGTTGCGACGAAAGACGACACTTTGTTGCGACGAAGGAACTATTGTTGCGACGAAAGAGCTACGACTGCAAATAAGCATTTGGATCTAAGGTAGGATCGACATCTTCATAGAATTTATTTGTAAAATGAATATATTTCGAGAAAGATAAACTTAGTTGTTCGTTTGTTGCTAGATTGTCTTCTGACACTAGGGAGATCGATCTTGTCCGCAAGATCGATTTATCCGGCCAACAAATTGGTGACTCTGCTGGGGAAAGAACTTGTTTTGATTTTCCTTTATTTTGATTTGAGAAAATGTTTTTTTCTGATTTTTTATTGATTTTTACGGGCTTGGGTAACTTAGATTTACTTTTCTTTGAAAAGTTTTGAAGTATTTTTTGTTTTTCTTGAACTTTTCTAGGGACCTGTTGCAGACCCTGTTAAAATTCTTGAAAAACTTTAGATTTCTTTTTTCAGTTTAGCTTAGATTTGATTTAGGATTCTTAGCATCTACCCAGATCTATATTTTTCTGTCAAAAAGCCTTGTTTATGAGTTTCTTTCAACAAATTTTTCATCTCATCAATATTCATTAAGTTAATTGGGTGTTTTGAGTCTCTTTTTTGAGAAATTCTTAATTTAATTTCCTTTGGTAATTACTTGGAGGTTTGTCTCAGTATTTTCACAATTTTTCATCTTTTTGTATGAATGTATGAGTGTATGAGGGGGGGCTAAATTGTGTTGAGTGTTAATCGCCTTTGAGTGTTTTTATTTTTTGATCTTTGGAATTCTCACCCAATTTTCTTTAATTGCACGTGATTGGTTCTTAGATTACATTAGAATCATCTTGTGTTTGAGAATTCTCTTGCATTGATCACATTTTCATAATCAGAATTCTAATTTTCAGAATACGACATAATTGTGCATAGATTACAACTACATAGTTTACATTCTGAAAAATCAATCGTAGATTTAGATTAGTTTTCTTTGATTTGAATTTAGATGTTTTTATGCTTGTTTTAAAAACACAAAAATAAAAAAAATTGTTTCGGAATTGATTTGCATTAGTTTTTCTTGATGAAATTAGTGCATTAGAGAATTTGTTATATTTTCTCTTATTTATCAGTCTTTGCATTGTTGGAAGTGAATGGAAACTCTCTCCTTACTTTAGTTAGGATTCATCGAATTGAAAATATTATATTATCATATTCGATTGCATTTAGTTTTGGGTAGGGTCATAACACCATTGGTTACATATCCATTTACCCTTTTGAGTAATAACAACCTAAATAACACAGTGCTTAATTAAAATTCTTCTAGTATTTTTTACATTTTTAGGGCTCTTTCCACCAATCTAGCTCAGGATTAGTGCTTTGGAATAGGTTGTAGTTAAATTTCCAGAGCAACTAAAACAAAAAAGTAGATAAATCTTGCGGTAGGAAATAAATAAAATTGTAATTGGTACAATCTGGGAAGCTTCTCTTAAAGGAGTTAATCACGAGATCATGTCAGAACCTTTGAGACAATCAATTCTATTTCATTGGGAAAGATAGAAGATCTGCATGCATTACAAACAATAAACCTTGGATTAACCATTGTCGAGGAGCCTGGGGTCACTTGTTGGTGAACCTCAGATTGACGATGTTGAGGAACCTTCAAGGGGATTGAGCTTTGTTACTCTGCCCTTGTGCGTGGAATCGGATCATAGACTATTCCCCTAGTTGCATTTGTTACTGTTGGTAACCTTAGTGTCCATAAGCTTAAGATTATTTCCTAAGGTGACGGTGAAGGAAAGATCTCACTGTACCTAGAGCAGACGTCAACTAGACTCACTTGGACTCTCTAGGGGATTCTCTTCACTCGAGATGGTTTTGTGAAGAAACTTGTGCCAGTCTGTTTCATTAAGCATGTTGTCAGGGTAACTGTTCTAATCGCCCTTTCTGTATTAAACATCTACTAAGTTGGATTTCATCACCAACTAGTGTTTTTAGTGCGGGAATCTATTGTTTGTGTGTGGTTTGACTCCTAGATTTGATAGCGTGTGTTAATTAGTTTGTTTTTAATTTTAGAGATAATATGTGTGAATTGTGAATTTTAATTGTTAGGTGTGAATTGTGAATTGTTAATTTTAGTTTTAAATTGTTAATAAAATTCACTGAAGTTGAATATAATGGAAACCATTCTGGAATTTACCAACCAAGGAGCCCCTCTTAACGAGAATCGTAGTACTTTTCCTTGCTTTGGAAATGTCGGTCCCCCTTATATGGCTACTTTGTCGTTACTTGGATTTACAATAGGTTTACCGATATGGTTATTTTCAACTTCGTTGGCCCCAAATACTCCAATTTTTCCACCTCAACCAGATGCTTCACCTCAACAGAGTTCACCATCTCAAAATCACCAACCTTCTGTTGATCCTTTAGCTTCTTCACCTAATATTTATTCCTCCATTTCTTCCTCTTCGCTTGGTAAAAACCTTGACGCTAGTAACCAGGTAGCTAAGAAGAAGAAGAAAGGGAGGAAGAAGAAGAAGAAGAAGCAAGATAAGAAAGAATTCAACCAACCAACCATGGTTGTAAATGTTAGTAGTGTTGAGGAAACCTCCAACATGCATCGTAAACCCAAATACCCTTGCAGGCTTTGTAAGGGTGACCACTTCCTTATCAATTGTCCCGGTATTCCAAAAGTCTTGGAAGTATGGTCAGAAAAATCTCATCAACTTTCCATTGATCCATCAACCATTGATAGTCAGGTTCTAGGGAAAAAGGGTAAAGTTAGGTTTCCCTGTAAGTTATGCAAAGGGAGTCATCAAACTCACATTTTCTTTCACATGGATGAAGCCTCAAAATTATTGGAAAACCTTACTGTTCCACAGAAAGAATTTCCAACTGGTTACCGTAAACTTTCTCCCAACCTACCGTCAACTTACAGAGTGATTGATCTAATTTCAAGTACAGTCGATCCCACTCTTCCTTTGGAGAGTGAAACTCATACCACTTAGGTTGATGATCCATTACTTGATCAAGTGGTCGATTCGATTTCACCCATTCTCCCTATAGAGAGTGAGCTTCATACCGCTCAGGTTCTTCTTGTTACATCAAATTATTCTACACTAGGGGGCATTTCACCTGTTTCTATAGAACACCCTCCAAGTACTGAGGTCTTTTCCTTTGATTGGAATAGACTGATAGAACCTCATCTTCCTTCCTCCATCCCTTTCCAAATAATTGTGAAGTTTGGTGGTAGGGACATACACCACACACAGGTATATGAAGGTGCTTCTGTTAGTATTTTATCCTCAGCTGCTTGGAAAGCTTTGGATTCCCCTCAGCTTGTGCCTATTTCGCAGAATATAAAAGCTTTTAATAGAACCATTAGTGAACCTTTAGGGATCCTTCCTAAGATTTCTATTACTTTGGAAGGTAAAACTGTCTATATTGATCTTATGGTAGTTCGAGGTCCCTTGGATATCAATTTACTCCTTGGGCTAGACTATGTCTATGCAATCAAAGCTGTAGTATTGACACTCTTTTGTGTGATGTCTTTCCCTCACAATGGAAATATTGTGACTGTAGATTAGCTTTCGTTCCCTAGTCTTGTTTCGACTACCAATAATATGACACCCCTAAATTTTCCTAATTCTAAAGTGGCATCTACCCCACCATGGGTTAATTATGTGGCAAATAGTCCCATGTTTTCAATTACCAATGTAAGTAAGCCTCTCACTGTTTTCTCGTCTTCCTTTGACTTAGATTCGGTAATTGACATGGAAAACTCTATGGGATTATTTGAACGCAATTTTCTTATCCCTTTTGAGTCCCTTGACATGTGTTCCTTCTAGAGAACTATTCTTCCTTCTGATGAAGACCTCTTGGAAGCCATGATCAAGGTGTGTCCATTGACATGTGTTTCTTCCAGTTGGAAGCCATGATCAGTGGCTTATGAGGAGAGTTCCTTTTACTGTGTCAACCTCGTTAAAAACTGAATCAGTGAGTCTGAGGATAGTTCCTTTTACTATGTCAACCTCATTAAAAATGAATCAATGGCCTAAGGATAGTTCCTTTTACTGTGTCAACCTTGTTAAAAAATGAATCAGTGAGTTTGAGGATAGTTCCTTTTACTGTGTCGTCCTCATTAAAAAATGAATCAATTAGTTCTGAGGACAGTTATTTTTCTGAGTCAACCTCGTTAAAAAATGAATCAGGTATGAGGACAGTTCTTTTTCTATGTCAACCTCATTAAAAAATGAATCAGTAGGTAGATTGTAGAGAGTATATTAATAGATTAGAAATAAGTAGTTTCTAAGGACTGTTACTGAGTCAACCTCATTAAACATGAATCAGCATATCAAGAGGAAAGTTCCTTTTACTGTGTCAACCTCGTTAAAAAATGAAACATGTTGCCATGAGCATATTTCTTTTCCTGTGTCAAGCTCGTTAAAAAATGAAAAAAATACTCCCCTAATTGAGTCGAGTCTTTGACTAGATTTCGTAAATGTTAAGTCATATATTTAGGTTAGCTATTTTAGTTTTTTGCCTAATTTTCTTACAGTTTTAGGTCGGGTCTTTCATATGATCTCGTAAATGAACCTTCATTCCATCTAGCTATTAATTACGAACAGTGTACTTAGTTGAATGAAATGAAGCTAGGGGGGCATGCGCTCTAGCAGTTACGCTTAGGGGGCATCAAGCATAGTTTTCTCTCTGTTACAAGCTTGTGTAAAAATGAAACCACTCTAAAGAATATTTTTTCTCTGTTTCAATCTTTTGTAAAAATGAAACCTATCTTGAGTCAATTTCGATTATTTTCAAGACTCATTAAACTCATGAAAATCCTGAGATTATTTTGCTATATTTCATTCTCGTAAAACACATGAAAATGCCAAGTTCTTTCCATCTTTTCCTGCTCGTAAATTAAATTGAAAGTCGACCACAGGGGTACACATTTATCCCTTTTTTGAACTTGGTAAAACTTATGAAAAAAGCGAAACCCTGGAGTCCCATTTGAAGCCCTTTTCAGACTCTCTAAACATGAAAATATTGCTGAGCACTTGATTATTCGAACTCATTAAAGTAAATGAATGATCGTCCTTTTAGTATAAGTTTACCACTTTTACAGACTGAAATGGACTATTTAAGAAAAAGGTATACGTTGACTAATTATGGTCAATAGAGTTCTCTCTCGTATTATTTTATTCTTTTTTTGGGCTTAAGAGACTAAATTTACAAAAAAGTACACCCACAGAGTTTTCTTAATTTTTTCTTCTGACTCCCTAAAATTGAAAAACACCGAGTTTCTCCTATACTGGACTCGTTAAAATTTAACAGTAAAGGACCTGTTCAATTTTTAAATAGCAACAAACCACTCCTTCTTAGGCTCTGAATCTTAAACTAAGTTGGACTCATCCGAAGGATGAGCTTATAAAGAAGAAAATTTTATCCTCCTCAAGCTTGTCAAAAATAAAGAGGTATTTGCCAGAAATGGTGGGGGAAAAGAGAGAAAAACGAACCTGTTTGTTACATTTTGACTATTCGGAAAACTGTTAACCACTCTTGAACACGACACTTTTGTTCACCTGGGTTGGGGAAATCCTTTGCTTAACAGTTAATCAAACCATATTGAAAGTCTTCAACCAGTTTTTGGGTATTAGCTTCGGGTCAATTGTCACCAAACTATCTGCAATGTCATTATGTGTTCAAGAGGACAGTTCAAACAAACCATTCATCTGCAAAATATCTGTCATCCATTTTGACCATCCCTGAGTCAGTCCTTACCAATATATTTCTTCAACACTTGATCTATGATTTTGTGTTGTGGGCTTGCCTGCGATAGGTCGCTTTCTATCGATGACAGCTCATTATCTAGGAAGTGATCTGGAAATCGTCAGTACCTTGAAATCTGCATGCCTCAATGGCAGTTTTCTCACCTTCGACGACAAGTTGCATCATTGACCTTCGATTGAATGATTCCGTGACATGTTCGACTTCAGCTCATTCATTCACATTTCATGGATTGTACTGAGTACTTTGAGAGGCATTGACATTACTGGTGGTTACTCTCACACTTGTTAACAATTTACATTATTGAATGGTAATCAAGTGGTTTCTACCATGTTTGACTTTGACACATTTATTCACATGGATAGAATCGTATTGGTTCGAGAAATGGAAATCAAGACCCTGGATCTAGTTTCTACCATCCAGGCTGCAAGGAATTTTGTTATTCATTTATACAGTGGACCATTCATAAATAGATGGCTGCGTCCATACTGTGTCTACACATGTCTATATTGTTGATGTATTGAAAATCATTCCTATATCAGAACAATTTAAATCAATTTTCTAGTTAGTTTTGATTTGAGTATGGGAATGCCTACCTCAGCGATGATATGTTTACATATATATATTTTGCATTGAATTTTTTTATAGGTTCCAACTGGGGTGTCCATAGGATGATCCTTGAAATGATAAAGTGCTTCACACTTCATATATGGCAGACTTCATTTTCATCTATTCCAGACTTCGCACTTTAGGGGGAAATCTGTTGCACTAAAAATTGTCACCCAGACATTCTGCTGACCGTATGAGCTCATTGACGCTCATACTTACCTCCTCTTCAATTCTTACAACCTTTACTCCTCATTTCAAGCCCTAAAACAGGAGAAAAAACCCTAAAAACCTCAAAAACCCTGGGTACGCAGGTAATGTGAGGCTTACCTGCATTCCTGGCTAGGGTACACAGCTAATGTGAAGAGAAACTGCATTCTAGAATTTAGTTTTCCAGTGTAATGCCTGCGTACCCCCTACAAAGTCAAAAAAGTGAGAAAGTAAAGTTAAAAGGCTGAATTTTGGTTAATTCTAGAAGGTTCTAGATGAGATTTTTTGGGGATGAGTACGCTCTTATAAGGTTCATGCATCCCACACCTTAAGGAACTAATTTTTTGATGTGAGGAGAATATCCCTTTGAAGTAGGATTCTATCCCTTCATAGGTGGAACCCTAACCTCCTCATCTGCTCTATAAAAAGAGGCATTGTGTAGCCTCAAAGGGAGTTCAAGCTTTAGTGTGTGATTGAGGTGAAGTGCTATTGAGATTTAGACTTATTTCTGCTAAGATTTTGAGAGGAAAGATCACATAGCTCTATGTGCTCCTGGAGGAAGAGTGCAAGACTTATCAAAGTAGAGGAGACTCCTGCTTTGGACCCCGGGAAGGCCTGTTCAACATCAAGGCTAAGGTTGTAAGGTTGTTCTGTTATTTTATGATTAATACAATCAAGTTTTGTTTTTCTCAATAAATTTTCATTCGATTGTTTATTTCAATAAGCTGTTGTTTGATCATTTATTTCATAGATTCCTTGATCACTATGATAAGTATTTTTTATCATTATTTGTTATACAGGTGCTATTTAATATTTGCTTGTTTTTTATTGCAGATATTTTGAGGATGACACTTTCAAGCGACTAAAAAGACGACACTTTGTTGCGACGAAAGACAACACTTTCTTGCGACGAAAGGATTACTGATGCGACGGACGAGCTACGGCTGCAAATAAGCATTTGGATCTAAGGTAGGATCGACACCTTCATAGCATTTATTTGTAAAATGAATATATTTATAGAAAGATAAACTTAGTTGTTCGTTTGCTGCTAGATTGTATTTCGACACTAGGGAGATCGATCTTGTCCATAAGATCGATTTATCCAGCCAACACTCCTAAAACAGACTCTTAATTACATCTGACAGTTAACCATCTCTTCTAGAAGTCCTAGTACAAATAGAAGTAAAACTCCTTATTATGTCTAAAACAACCTTATCTAAGACTTAAATAATATCTCTGACAGTTTTTTCTCCATATCTTCGACATTGATGATGCCTCTAATCTTGTTATGCAATCATGCTGAATCATGCCTTATCTACCCTACAAAACAGGGAACATGTTTCCTATAATTTAGATTTTACCTTCATTGATGATCTTCGAACCCTTTTTTTGGCAATATTGACTTTTTTAGATAAGTGACATGTGTTATCATTTCCATGGAACCATGCCTTTCCACCTGTTCAAAAATTAAGCCTTTGAAAATGTATAAAGAGAGATGATATTGTTGTGCTACGAAAATAGCAGCTATTTTCGTAGCGCAGAATCTGTATCTTTGTAAACATCTCTTAACCATCCACTTTCTTTTGATTTGACACATGAACTTTCATCTGTGAGCCATTTCCATCCACCACCAGCAAAAAAATTCGGAAACCAAGTGTTTTTACCTCTCAAAACCCTTATAAAAATATTCAAAAATACACCTATAGCAGTTTTGTAGTGCGCTACGAAACTGCTCTGTATGTATTTTTTACACAGTATTTTCACAGTTCTTAGAATTTAAGAATATTTTCACCTTTTAATGATTTCCATGATGTCTATAGGCCTTAACAATCAAAATAAGTCAACTTTGAAATGTCCTCAAAAAGTGATGTCCTTCCCAAAAACAATACTGTATTAAGGATTTGTCACTTACTACTCTTGTTCTATCTCTATTGTAGCTAACCTTCAGACTTTGTCAATTTAATTTCAAGATCTTCAATCTGTCTCTTCAGTCTCCTATTAGTAGCCCTTAATTTAACATTTATCATTCTCATAAATATTGCCTCTTTGATTGCAGGGACAGTCCAGGTAAAGTACTGAGCTTCACTGCTAACTGTTTCAGGTTTTGAAACTCTTTCAACCTCACACAGAGCCCTTATTATATTGAAGATTGTATTTGCAACATCATGTCTTCTTGCTTTCTTCTTAAGCTTAACAATTTCAAGAACAGGTATTCTCAACTTTTCTTTAATTTCTTCATAACTTTTCTTTTCTCTTTGAATGTTGAAAAATATTTTTTTGTCACCTTCAAGCATTGGTGATGATAGGTCTATGGGCTCTTCAAAAACATTGGAAACTTCCTCTAGTTTATCTAACTCCATATCTAGCTCTTGCAAATTTTTTGATTGCTTAGTTAAAGGCCTTCTGGGCTTGAACACAAAATCTGAAATTTCATGATCAAGATCCAGCTTTTTGGAAGATTTCATCTTCTTAGATTTCCCTTCATCCAATTTTATAAAGTCTGCTTGAACTAAAGGATATTCTTCAAAATCAATAGCCTGTAAAATATCATTCAAATTATCTTTAAACCTGGACCTTCTTTTGAAAGCACTGTTTTTCCCCTTTCATTTGCTATTTGACTTCTAGTCAATATTTTCTGGGCTGATTTTCTGGTCGACTATTCCTGTACTATTTCCTTAACCTTAGTTGTCCTCTTTTGTGCAAGTTTAGGAGTCTCTTGAATGATCACTGATGTTTTTATTTCTAGCTTTTTCACTTGATTTCTAGGTTTCAACTTTACAAATATTTTTGATCTTGTCTCTGTAGTATCACTGGTTTCTGATGGTGATATTTCTTTGGCCTTCGGGCTAATACCTATTTCTTGTGTTTCCACCCCAAATCCACACAAAAGAAAAAATGTATACCATTCTCTGTTTATCCTCTGAAGTTCATGTAAAACTATCAATTTTACTAGACCATGATGGAAAAGTGAATTTTCACAGTATTGAGCTTTCATTTTCACTTTATCTGCCATCTTAGCTAAAATTGAAAACAAGAAGAAAGGAAAATCCAAAGAAATCATTCTAGTAAAATGCAACAGGATTTTGAAATGATATGAATACACCTTACGGTATCTTCCCTCACAGGTGAAATACCTTTGAATGTTGTAGAGTAGATTGGCATGGGTGTTCTTGATGTAACTTCTTGGCACTGCATTATTTAAGTATATCTCTATAAACCCTGGCTTCAAAAATATTTTACAAGGTTCCATCTCAAACCTGAAATTTTTGAACCATATTTCTTCTCCCCTTGGAATCTCTGTCACTAATGATATGATCTTAAGGGAAATTGGAAAGTTTAAGACTCCAAATTTTGTATTTTAACCTGTGAAATGAAGAGAAAACTCTTTTGTCATTTGATTATGACCTCCCTGCACTTTTTCACAAAATTTCCAACATCCTGTCTTCTTGAAGGCCTCCTCCACTGATTTTTCCTTCGTTAGAGCCTCTATGTTTTCAGGCTCCATCCTAAAACAGTGGTCAGACCTGTGGTTATTTCTTTCCTCTGTCATCCTTTCCTTGAAATTCCTATGTGCTTCTTGAAAAGTTGTAATCAACAGCCTCGCTTGATTTTAGAGTAAATTGCCTCACTTGATTAGGGACACTGCCTCGCTTGAAAGTAATAATTAGCCACGCTTGATGAATGAGAGAAGCTTTGGTTTCTACATACCATGAGCTTACCATTCAGAAAAGGGTATGCATCATGTGTTTCTTGCATGAGACAATAGAACCAAAAACCAGCCCTTTTCAAATTTGAAAATTAGTAAGATAAATGACCTCTAACGAATGTCATGATGGCTATGAATTGTTGCATGCATGAGAAAAAACTCGTGGCTGACACCTAATAATGAAGGATTAACGAAATTTTGATGGATTTGATAACTGACAAGACATGCTACGAATCACCGATTTCGTAGCATGCCTAATTTAATTTCATGGCTTTGCGCTACGAAAAGATAAGCGTTTTCATAGTGTAAAAGCATTTTTTAACACTGTCTGCACTACAAAAACGTGGTTTTGTGGCTTAATCAATTTTTTTTTTAAATGGTTAAAAACTAGACTTTATAAACATGAGATGAGACTCTCAAGGTATGAAATAAGGTTGTTGGACTTTATTATGTGAATGAAAATGAGACTCTAACCCTATCACTTAACCCTTAAAAACTTTAAATGACTTAACACCTATCTAAAAACCATGACTAGGAACAAAGCAAATTCTCCAAGTTTGGAATTTTTTTTTATAGTGATAACAGTTTACATTTTAAACCTGAGTGTGAGTATATTTAGTATTTTGTAATGCACATGGCTACATTGGAAGTATTCCTACACTTAAAAGGGATCTTCCTCTCTTTAAAATAAAGTAGAGTAATGAATAAAAATGTCATATGAAATAAAATTGTATAATAACTCTCTTGAAATTGTGATTCCCTAAAGTACAACTTGTAAAATTTCTATTATTATGCACTCTCGCGGTAAGACTTGTCAGAAGAAATGTACTATTAGTGCCTCATATTTTATAAAGTAACTTTGATTATTGACCAATAAATATCATCTATAATTTTTTTTAAGACCCTTTTTGAAGGTATTGATGAAAATCTTCCTATGGTGGACCACGCCTACAAAACTATGACAAGTTTTCACAAGAATCCTTACATGATCAATCTCAGGAAGTTTTTTAGTCATTATCTAAGATGTTTTATTTAGAATGAGTCTTCAGGGTAGAAGGACCAACCAGTAAAGATTCGTAATTAAAAACTTTTCATTCCATCCTGTACTCTTAAGGAGCAGAATCGCCTCCTCAAATATTAAGCAACCTATTTAAGGTTGATTATAAACATAGTTTTTATATAAGATAGATTCATTGATGGATAGGAGGTATCATTATGAGCCAACCTACCATGATCATGGGACCTAACAAGAGCGACATTATCGCACTGGTCACCAAGCCAGGGTAATGGCTTCTAGTTGAAAATCTAGAATACAAGAGATCTGAAGCCGACTTGTTCTTTCTGGTTAGTTCTTGTAAATGGAATTGTCATTAGCTAGTTACCAAGCTGGGGCAATGGCCTTAAATTAATTTAAAAAAAATTAAATTCTTTGAGAAAAATGTGAATCTACATCTAACAGTTGGGACACAGGCATTTCATGGGTTAAAAGGCATCCCTAACAAGCCTATTGACGCCTGCTGGCAGCAGAACCATGCATATGGTATAAAATTTTACTTTACACTATGATTTACTTAGTTGTTTTTCTCTTTCTGAAATCATTATCATATCTCTTTGAGAATGGATTTAAATATCCTTTCGGTGTTACACCTTGGAGTTCTATTTTTTAGGAACAATTTGTTTTCATCGATGTGGGACCCTTAATGTAGGTACCTCACCTTGCCTAGAAAAGAGGAGCTTCAACTATATGTGGATAATGGTAAGATGGTCAGTATGGGAAAGTATTATTATGACTACTTTTAACACTATGGATTTGAAATCATTTCACTCATATTTACAATGAGGATATTAAAGTAAAACTTCTGATCAAGGATGTGTAATGTTCCCAATTTTCCATCAGTTAATGGAATATTAGAGTTCTTAATTTTCATAATTAATTAAGTAAATAAGAGGGTTGAGGGACCCATAAACCCCATAGATAAATAGAATCCACTTTTGATGTGTGAATGTGGACATTTTAGATGTAAATCTACATTATGGAGTAGTGGAGAAACTTCTTAAATGAAGGAAGAGTGGAGATCATGGAGAGACATCATAGTATTCATGGAGGCTAGTGGCCACATGTACAATGCAATTATGAGGTGGGAAAGGGGTATGGAAGGCTCACAATATATATAATGAAGATGAAGGCATAATATAAGGTAGGATTTTTATTATTATTTTTGATCTATTTTGATCTAGATTTGTCATGTGACATTTCTATGCACGCTTATGTTGTTTTTATAAGTTTGCAATTCTGTTTAGCACATGGGTGTTTCCAATCGAAAATACCACCCTTAACCACAGGAGACTTCGAGTGCCTACCTGAGAAGGTTTCAATTGAGCTGCCATTCATCATCAGGCATTGGTGCCATATTTAGCCACTCTCATATGCACATTTAGTCACAGGAATAACGCATTCCTTCTTGAGGGTTTGAGAGGTGGTGGTTGTTTCTAACATTTTCAGTTAGGAAATGGGTGGAGGATTCATCCTTTCACCCTGTGCTTCAAGATCAACGTTTCAGGAGAAACATATTCATATTTCACACTCAGCCCAACATTTCACACCTCCATGCAGTAGCAAACAACTTAAGGATTTCACAGTCGAGTCTTGTAGATCCATTGGAGGAAGGAAGTTTCTAGTATTTCAACTGTAAATCTTGTGCGGGACCATCTCGTCACTTTGTTTTAATTTTTTCCATCATTTAGGAGCTATACTGCAGCATCTAGCATCAGGATTGACAGCCTCCCTCGAGAGTGAAATTTTCTCCACCTGTTGAGTATTCAACAACTCCATTCATTGGAGAAGTTTGGAGGAGATATATCTTGAGCTTTTAACTTAAGAATCTATTGAAGGAATTAACCCTTCAAGCATAGATCTAATTGTACATCATATTGCAGCCATCTTTTATTAGATTATACTTCAGATCTTCATACACAACAATTGTATAGTGAAGCCGTAAGAGGGTGAATTTCCTAGATTACTAGATCTGGAAATCCCTTTCTGGGTTATCTTGGGTATTCATCATAGAGCCGAGATCTTAAATTTCAGCATCATCGGAGCTCTGGAACTACCGGATCTACATTTCCATATTTTCCAGCAGTTGTTGCCCCGACATTTGCAGTAGGGACAACAAAATTTTTCTTCCAGCATTCCAGCAGTTACACAGTCCCTCTTATGGGAGAACCTTAGGGTCATTCTGGCCTTGTTATTTAGCTTGAGTGTCTCTTATTTTGACCGCTGTTGTATTGTTTATCCACCTCCTTGTTAATAAAATGCTCAACTATTCTGTACATTTTGATGGCATATTTAGATTAAATGTTTACTTTGCTACAGTTTCATTATTGTGTTTTTTATTACTGCATTCTCCCTTTTGGGATATGACAATGGTATCAGAGCATGATCTTTCGCTCAACTTGTGGGAACTTCATCTTTAACATCAGAAGAAGAAAATTATAATAGAGATCTAAAATGTCTGAGGGTTTGAGTTTTTCCACTCTTCTCTTTAGATCCATGTAAGATCTCTGAAAGGAGGTCAAATAAATGAAGAGAGAAAGGAAAAAGGAGGTTCTAATAGCATTTCGAGAAGAGGAAGGTTCAAGAACTTCCTATCAGCAATAGAAGAAACTAACAATGCATAGATCTTGACCACATTCTACTAGATCCCCTTTATTTGACAAGAAAGGTGAATGGTATGAATATGAAGGAGACTTGGGGTATGAGACCCTAAGTAAATATCTATTTGGATACAAATAACAACCTAAAGCTATTAAGGATAATATAACTCTCCAACAGTTTTTGCAACTCAAAGAGGAGAGGATATCCCACAATAGCAATAGAAGAAAGAGGCATAGATTATTCTTGCCTACATTTGATGGATCTCCCACAAGCACATTGAGGGCTTGGAGGGAAGAGTTAGCTACATCCTTTCAGATATACCCAGTAGTAGAAAGAGAGGCTGTGGAGATTGCAACACTACATCTGGAGGGTGAAACCAAATATTGGTGGTTTAGTCATTTATCACATATGAAAGTGTTTGCTTATGCAGATTTCATTCAGAAACTGAAGAAGAAGTTTGGTAGAAAGAAACCAGAGACATATCACATAGATACATCTCCCATCATTGAGGAGATACTACATGAAGACCCAAAAGAAGATGTCCTCATTATCATTGAGGAGAAGGAGCCTCTACCACCACCATCAGTTGAAGATGTACTTACATAAGGAGGAAGAGAACTTGCATCTTTGAAAGATGGTCTTAAGCTCTTGAAATTTGGAGCCCCATGTATTATTCATGAGATGCATGAGGGGGACGCAGGTACTAGCACTGGTATAATAGAAGATCAACCATCGTCCATAATAGTAGTTGGAGATACCATTGCACCGATGGAAGGAACTCTTATAGATTTGAAAAATGTTCCCGAGATTCACCTTATCAAAGGTTTTAATACAATTTCATTTCATATTATTTCAGTACCTCATATTGAGATCTGTGAGAACCTACCATCAGGGAAATTGCATAACCAAGGATTAGAGCACATTTCTGATTTGGATTAGCAAATTATCACTACACAGAGGACCCTTGAATTGATCAAGGAAAATATGTATTTCTATCCGATTTTTTCATGTTTGAGCTACACCCAACACTTTGTGTTGAAGTATGGATTAGAAAAATATGGGAAGAGCATAGCCCTATTCAGTACAGTGTCAGAATATGAGTTTAGCATTGTATGTGGACATGAGACAACACATGTATCACCTTTCAAATCTACAACATTTTCACTTAGCAGTAGCGATGAGAAGAGGGCCCCATTATTCTTGGATCATTCTGAAGGTAGCTTCACTCATGAAGCACTAGAGCGGCAAATGATAGAGGGTAGAAATCTTATGATGGAGAGAATTCCTGTTGGAACAGGGTCACAGAACAATCTGCGAAACAGGTCCATTTTGATTATTTTTTATTATATTTAGTATAGAGCAGGGGTTTTGGGGTGGGTCAAAGCTCTGAAAGCATTGTAATGGGTGAAAGGGTAAACTAGGGGTATGAAAACCATGGGTTGCAGACCATAGGAAAGTCGAGGCTAGATTGTTATAAATAGAGATGCATTTTTTATTGTAAACGATAAGAAATGATGAGATATTGATGCGATATTCTGTTTAAGCTATCTATTTGGGTTTTGGGGAAAGGACTCCTGCTGGCCGTGTGTGTGGAGATCCAAGTCCAGTTGTGTGCGGACCCTGCTGCTGTGTGCATAGGTTGGGAAGGGAATTGTAAGGAAATATTGATAATGAATGAATGCGAAATATTGTTAGAGAAATGAATCTGCGAGTACTTTTGTATGAATTGCTGATAATTTTTGTGTTGTGCATTTTTTGTCTTTTAGCCGCGAAGATCTGTGTAACTGAATGTTTGGATCTAGATCTATTCCGCTTTGTTTATATAATGCTGTATTGATGTCACAGAAAGCATATAACTATATATTTAGTGCACGTGGATGTGAATAGAGGCTTAATTAAGTCTACGTAAAACAAGGTAATCTGGGAATTACAGGATCTAGCGCAACTCTGCTTGCCTTACCCTTGCTTTCTCAGGGTGCGAAAAGTTGGTTCTAGCACCCAACCATACTATTTCGGGTGAGGCTTTGACCTATGAAAGCAAGTCACCATCGAAAGGGCTAGTAGTATAGGGGTTTGTTGGAAAACCTTGCACACCAAATCTAGGTCAGGACCCCTCGAACCAAAAAATGGTTCCATTGCTGGGACCAGAAGGAGTTTGAGAAATGGATCGGGTACTGACAAGTGAATACTGAATAAGGGCACCTAGGGAACCATGGCAGTGCAGTTGAAGTTACCTACCTTCAAGGGTGCGACCGATGAAGACCTGGAGTGGTTTTGGTTTGTGGCAGAGTCAGTATGGGTTGCGCGGGGCGTGGTGGGCGACACTATGAGAAAAGCACATCTATCCTTAGTCCTTGAGGGAAGAGATTTGGACTGGTATATGGGGTACATATCAAGAAATAAGGACGCAACTATCCAGAACATCAAGGACACCCTAAAATAGCAGCTCCGAAACCCTAAATGCTACTCTCAAGTTGTAGTAGAAGTAAAATATTTCAAGGAGGGGGAAACTGAGTCTATATGGAATGTAGATCAATGCCTAAAAAGAGCTATCAAAGAAGGAGGATTTCAGTATGATGATAGACAACTTATGGAATGGTTTATCGCCATGCTACTCCCCCACCTATGCATACCTATGGGTCACCAGATTTTTGACTCACAAGGCAAGCCCTTGGAAGCTACTATGAAATTAGAAGCTACGCCTCTAAAGGATGTTGCATTATAAGTACAGAAGATCCAGGTGTAGATTGATGCTATGCACCAGGAAATTTAGAATCTAGAGCAAAAAAGAGGGGTTAGCATGGAATGAGGTCATGCAGTAGGCCACTCAGGACTTGGAATGCCTAGCCTGGAACAACAGGGCTCAAGGGGACCTATGCTTTAGCACGAAGAGAGCTGTGCGGCTGGGTTGCGTAACGTCAACCGATGGTCTTGTCCGAACACCCCTGTTTGCACATCAAAGAGACGTTGGTGCTAATGTTGCCAGTCATTTGGCCATGAGGATCAGTATTGTTGAATCCATAATGAAGCAATGAAAGAGGGGGAAAACCCTACCTCACCAAAAACCCCCTTGGGTTGGGATAACTCCCCCCCTGGGAGAAGGGATGGGAGCCAAAGCGGAAACAGAGGTTGGGGTCGAGGCCATTCGATCTGCTATAACTGTTAGGGCACAGGGCATTTTGCGAAGGATTTACTGCACCCCTTACAACAATCTTGCCAGTATTGTACATAGTTGGGCCATACACTAGAAGATTGCCCAGCCCTAAAAGCAAAGATACAGGGAAAGCAACTTCCATCTGCGTAGAAGGTGTGAAGGGTCTAGACCGAGCTGAGGGGTCAGGCTACAAAGGTAAATGTAGTAATGCATAGTGGATTGGTGACTGGGAAGGCTAAGGAGAAAGTCGAAACTGGCACACTAATCTGCAGGGTAGTTAGCAATCAAGAAGGACTATACTTGAGCAAAGCAAGGGAAACGTTCATGGGAGCTTGAAAGGACTTCCTTGAGACTAAATTTTTTCCATCTACATACCTAGGAGATGTGGAAGTAATTGAGGAGATTAAACCTTTCTTACAAGCATGCATGATGATGTTGTGCAACCCCCAGGTAGTATGAATCTACAGGGTTTACTATAAAGCTGCGCAACACGTGCTACCAGGTCACCCAACATCAAGGAGGTGCATACGTTATACAAATATCAAAGACACACTAGCAACGAAATGTGGCTGAAAGTCCAGATCAACAACTACGAGATGGATCGGGTTATCTTAGACATCAGATCAGATGCCAATATACTACCTAAGCACACTTGGCAATGCATGGGGGAACCCAACCTGGAGTGACCAACCATCCTGCTTTGAATGGAAAATCAACAAAAAATTATTCCTCTAGGTAGACTCCCCAGCGTCGTGGTTGATATCATAGGGGTAAAGATGCTAGCTGACTTTGAAGTGATAGAAATTGTGGAAGATGCGGATCCCTACCCTGCGCTCCTCGGGCTGGACTGGGCTATAGACATGGGGGGCATCATCAATCTCCAAAATCATAGCATGATATTTGAAAACAAGGGCACACGGGTTGTTGTACCACTAGACCTGGTAGAAGGAAAAAGTTATGCAGAACCTATACCTAAGGAGGGAGATGGGGATTATGTCTATAAGTTGACAATGTGAGATAGGGACAACCTAACCCAGGACACTATACCATGCTATGAGGAGGATATTGAGGATCCTAGTAAGGATCTAGAAGCTTGGCAGACCCGGCTAGGAGAAGCCTCTATGTTGCGTTGTCTTCGTATCACAAAGGACTCCCTCTTTATGGTCCCAAGGGAAAGGGTTGGAGTAGAGCTAGGCCTGAGAAACTACGGTGGACCCACCCTAGGAGAAGAATAGGCCAACCCACGAGTGAGCAACAGGTTCCCTATGACACCTGTAGGTTCCGCAGGTAGTGGTCCCATGAATCAAGCCACCTCTACGATGGTGTCATAGCTAGGGGTCAAGCAGTTGGTTTTGACATCAACCCCCCTTAAAGCCTTAGTAGAACAAATCATAAAAATCTCTTGGTCTTGGGCCAAGAGCTACTTAGGAAGCAAGCTTGTGTTGGGGGAAGACAGGGAGCTGTCACAAATTGGTAACCTTAGTGTGATGACTATGTCTAAATCACCAGGAACACAACAACTAGCCGTTGGAACTATACCCTATGGTAAAAATTAGAAGTTACCGTTGAGAGAAGCAACTCCTAAACCATTGGCAAGTTGAGTTACAGGAGGTTTTTACCATTCCTTGGGAAACTCGCCCCTCGTAAAATATCTCTCTCTATCATCTAAGAAAATGCTTAAGAGGGGGCACGATAGTCTCGTTAGCGGCATTGTCTCATGTAAAAAAGCGTCCTACTTTAAGTGTCTCGCAGAAGCAATCGAGCAATGAAATTTGTTATAATTGCAGCATCCCTCTCATGACTGATAGTAGTCACCTAGAGCCAGGATTCATTTTCCGCACAAGGATGCCGACTACTACCTTGGCCGAAACCTCTGCCCCAACTAAGCATGAGGTTGAAGAAGTTCTGTAGGATGAGCCTTAGTTAGAAGAAGTCCCCCTTCCACAGACCACAAAAAAAGTCTAGGAGAAAGCTCAAAGCTCGGGGACTAGCCCACAGGCAGAAAAAAGGCCTTGAAGTTCCCCAAGACATGCCAAGCCCCCACCTTCAAAATAAGATGACCAAGGGGGGGCTCTACCGGCTAACTCGATCAATTGGTTACCCCCCTTTGTTTGGCCACAAAGACCGTCTACGCAAATCCTGAAAAACTTGGATGGCTTGATCACCTACCTGCAGACTCTGCTGACCCCAGGAGAGGTCCCCATCCTCGAAGATCCCTGCAAACACCTCCATGAGTTCAAGTTCAATGATCATGATATGGCAAACCATGACGCTTTCCTGGAATTGGCCTCTGCATTATACTTTGATACATTCCATGAGGATGATGGAATCACGATAGTACCTCAATGCTGGATATGTGGCTTGGTGGGATCCAGACTCCTGAATCTACTCCGTATGCCCCACTTTGGCCGTTACAACATCACAGATCGATTGGCATGCCAGCTACTCGCCCTCATTCACAACAACTGCTTATGGATTTAGGATAGGGTCCCTATCGATGTTGAGTTGATCCACAAGATTACAGGCCTCCCTATATAAGGGTCGCACCTACTCGCGAAAGTCGGAAAGAAGTAAAAAGCCACTACTGCTCTGTTTGTCAGGGAGACCCATGCAGTGTAGAGAAATCAGCAAGGGTTTGTGATCCAAACCATCAATGACCCTGCTACGGAGATGGGCACTCGACTGTTAGCCTGTAAACTAATGCAGAGATGCCAGGTTGCGACTGTCCCCACCTATGTAATCCAGCTAGCCGGATAGTGTGCGAAGGGTGTGTTTTTTAATTGGGCTCAATACTTATGCGATGAATTTCTTACTAATTTCTGCAAGTCTCAAGAGCACAGGACATATTTCTTCTATTCATGGCTATTATTCCTCATACCGCTAGTCGCCTGGGACAAACTAGAAGAGTCAGTCGTTCAAGAGCTCCCAGCTGGGATGTGTGAAGGCACTCGGTATGCTCACTTATGGGACTCTAAGGATAAGTAGCACATCGAGGATAGTAAGGTCTTTTGTGTCCTCTTCCAGAGCAGTGTTGCCACTGCCATAAACTCTCAACCTCGATTATCCCCCACCATATGTGACAAATACAAGAATATTGCTGCATTTCAAATCACCATGCACTAGGTACGGATTCGTAGCCTTGCTAGTCAAACATGGATGGAATTTCCTTATATGGTACCTGATGAAGAGATTTTTATACTAATCTCACTGTGGCCCCTCGCCTGGAAAAAAGGTCTCCCCGACACTCCAGCTTTAGTTATAGTCGAGCCCAGAGGTAACCCATCGCAGCAGCCCGATACAGCTCTGGCCTAGGTAGATACCACCACCACCCCTCCTCCTGGCACTAAGAGGATGGGGGCATCAACATCAAGACCAAGGAAGAGACAACATTCCCATCGTGAGCACTATGACGCGACAGTCACATTAACAGACGGAGACTTGGAGCAGATCGCGGATGTGGTCACCATGGCTATGGAGGATAAGTGGGCTCTTATCATGACCCAGTGAAAGGTAGGGTTCGAGTCTCTTTAGGCAAACCTCCACACTCTCCAGATCAAAAGGGATCACCCCCCACCCAGTGAAGGCTAGGCACCACCCCTGTCAGTCGATAGAAGATCGACACAAATTAGGGAGGCTAGTCGTCTCTTGAGTATCCCTAACGGTGCCTTAGTCGGAATGCAGCCCCCGAAAGTCACAAGAGTTCAGTTGGACTTGGTTCAGATGCCCCACACCACCTTAGAAAGCCTCCATCATGCTATCTCCCAAGAGATTAGTGACCACAGAAAATCCGCAACCCAACAGCTTGCGAAAGCCCAGTGCACCATTGCGCAAAATACTGATGAAGTGATCCAGGCCATGTCACAATAGGTGGAGCTTGAGATTATGATCCACCAGATTTGCACAGAAGCCACAAAGGAAATCACAGCTAAGGATACGCCTAGGAGTAGTGTGGAAAAATTGGTTGCTATTTTCAAAGCCTCTTAGCTGGAGATATGCACTGTCAGGAGTCAGCTGGAACAACAGATTTTAGACTACAGGCCTGACTACAGCCCGACACACCCCCAGAAGTCTGTGCCCAACGTACCGCCCTAATCATAGAGGCAACAATGACAATCACAGGGAAAATTTCTCAAGGTGCCACGCTGATGGAGTCAGCCATACAGCTCTGGACTTGGTTCTACCGTGATCTAGTCCTCCAACAAATAAATCAAGACTTACAACAAAGAGAAGAAGCCGTTGAAAAGATCAATGTTACGTTGCCTACCTTGGTGCCTGCCCAGTGCTTGGCACGATTGAAAACCAACAACGATCTCCAGGATGAGATAATGAAACTCCGGCATAAATAGCATGTCATGGCCAAATGTTTGAAGCTCTAGACTACCTCATCCCTCCAGTTAACACACAACATCGATGGCGCAACCAAGCACCTTAATCAACTTCTTGCAAGCGTTACCATGGCCGCTGAATATCTTCCTTCCCAGAAGCTGGTCGCTCTTACACAGGATGTTGCTGCCCAAAGTGAGGATGTACTCCCTCAACTCAGACATTCTTTGGATACTTTTCACACGCACATAGAAGCCGCACCAGTGCAGTGACTCGAGACGAGTCAGAAAATTGTGTTGGGGGACTGTTGGAACAAGGTCTCCTAACAAGCTACGAAACTGGTCCATTTTGATTATTTTTTATTATATTAATTCTAGCGTAGGGGCTTTGGGGTCGGTAAAAGCCCCGAAAGCATTGTAATGGGTGAAAGGGTAAACTAGGGCTCCGAAAACCATGGGTTACAGGCCATAGGAGATTCGAGGCTAGATTGTTATAAATAGAGATGCATTTTTTATTGTAAAGGATAAGAAATGATGAGATATTGATGCGATCTGTTGTTTAAGCTATCTGTTTGGGTTTTGGGGAAAGAACTCCTGCTGGTTGTGTGCGCAGAGATCCAACTCCAGCTAGGTGAAGACCCTGCTACTGTGTGCACAGGTTGGGAAGGGAATTGTAAGGAAATATTGATGAATGAATGAATAAGAAATATTGTTAGAGAACTGAATCTGTGAGTACCTTTGTATGAATTGTTGACAATTGCTGTGTTGTGCATTTTCCGTCTTTTAGCTGTGAAGATCTGTGTAACTGAATTCTTGGATCTAGATCTATTCCCATCTATTTATATAATGTTGTATTGATGTCATAAAAAGAATATAACTATAGATCTAGTGCACATGGATGCGAATAGAGACTTAATTAACTCTGCACAGAACAAGGTAATCTGGGAATTACAGGATCTAGAGCCGCTCTGCTTGCCTTACCATTGCTTTCTCAGGGTGTGGAAACTTGGTTCTAGCACCCACCCATACTACTTCGCGTGAGACCTTGACCTACGCAAGCAGGTCACTGCCGAAAGGGCCAGTAGTATAGGGGTTTGTTGGAAAACCTTGCACACCAAACCTGGGTCAGGACCCCTCAAGCCAACAATTCCCAATTATCAAGATGAATTTTTCTTGATGAGCATATCACAGCTCAAAGAGGAATATCTACCTATAACATGTGTGGAGCCTTATGGATTCTATTGGGCCAATGATGACAGGATCTCATGGAGAGACCTCAAAGGATGCACACTTCAACATTTCATGGTGTTCAAAGCTATTTAGATGGAGGAGATTGGTATTCTACCTTGGTGGGATAGCAAGCTTGATCATGACATGCTTCAACATCCAAAATGGGATGGATGGATGCGTAGGATGAACAAGGGTTTGACAACCTACATGTAGGTCTATGATATTGGGCAGAAAGAAGCATGGATTCCCTGGTTGTTGTTGGGTGATTATGGTTACTCCCCAACATCTCAAAATTGTGTGGTCCATGCGAAGTACATCACTGATGCTATGCAGCAGCAGGAGGCATGGTTGTGGTGGTTATTGATGAAAGAGTTTGGACACCTCATGATATATATTATGTCCATATATTTTCTTTTGATTGAGATATGTCTCATGTATTTACATGTACTTCTATTTGGGATGTATCTCATGTTCTTGTATGTACTTAGGTTTGGGTAAAGACATCACTCTCACATGATGTGGCATCAAAGAGCCTATTTGTATTGTTCTGATGAGACATTCCACATGTCCATTAGTATGGGTTGAATAATGATGATGTAAGATGACAACAAGAATCCTTCTTTCTCTAGTTACTATTGGGAGAGCTTTGGTTGATTTCACCCCTTACATTGCATTAAATTGATGGAGGATGGCAACAAGGGTCCTTACTACGTTGGCTTCTGTTGGAGGGATTACAGTCATTGTACTTGGTATGATGATGATGTGATATGGCTACAAGAGGAATTTTTTTCGTGGCTTCTGTTGAGACAGTATGGCTCTAATATGTATATTGATGCTAATTTGGCATGGTAGCAAGAAGCATTGCTGCGATGGCTTCTTTTGATAGAGTATGGCTCTCTTACTCAGTTTCATGATGATATAGCATGGAAGAAGAAGGCTTTGCTGTGTTGGTTTTTATTGGGAGAGTATGGTTTGACATTATATATGTTCATCCATATGTCTATACTTCTTATTTTTCACTATGTCGATGTGATGCTTAGATCTTACAAGGCCAACATGGCTAATAATGAGGGCATTGAAAGATGCAATCTACTCTATGTATCATGGTTTGTAGAGATAGTTCATGAGTTCGGACTTTCCACTTTGGGAACATACCACTTTACTTTATGTATCTCATGCATTGAGGAGGATGTTGAACAACATATGGTCGCCACTTGGATATTCCTGATGAGCAGAGGTATCTAACTTTTCAGTTGGAGGCCACTCTAAACATTCTAGAGAGGCTGCTTTGGAGTTGGGCATGCATGACACATTGTTCCAGATGGGGAGGCATTCCATATGAAGATTCCATTTGGCGGGAGGATGTTCGCTGTAGCATCCATTTTTGCATTTGATTGAGGAGTCAGGACATGCAACATTTTAGTGGTGAGGATTATACTATTCCCAATTTTCCATCATTTAATTGCAATATTAGAGTTCTTAATTTTCATAATTAATTAAGTAAATAAGAGGATGGAGGGACCCATAAGCCCTGTATATAGATAAAATCCACTTTAGATGTTTGAATATGGATAATTTAGATGTAGATCTACATTATGGAGTAGTGGAACAACTTCTTAAATGAAGGAAGAGTGGAGATCATCGATCATTAATGTAAAATCATGAGGATCTTGGAGGAGGTCAACTTAGATCCTGTTGCATTAAAAGTAAGATCATAAAGCACTTATGATGAGATAGTGGAGGAAGTGATGCATCTAATGCACACATGATGGAGAGAGTGGGAATTAAATTTAGGCATGATGGAGAGCATGGAGAGACAACACAATCTTCATGGAGGCTATTGGCCACATGTAAATCGCAGTGATGAGGTGGGCTAGGGCTATGGAAGGCTCATAATGTATATAATGAAGATGAAGGCACAATAGAAGGGAGGATTTATTATTATTATTTTTGATCTATTTAGATATAGATTTTTCATGTGACATTTCTATGCACGATTATGTTGTTTGGCTAAGTCTGCAGCGATGTTTAACACACGTCTTTCCAAGAAGAAATCCCACCCTTTCCCATGGGGGACTTCCAGTGCCTACTCTCTGAAGGTTTATATTGACATGAAATTCATCATCAAGCATTGGTGCCATATTCATCCAGTCTCATATGCACATTCAGCCACATGAATAATGCATTCCTGCTTGAGGGTTTGAGAGGTGGTGCTTGTTTCTAGCATTTTCATCTAGCAAACCAGTGGAGGATTCATTCTCTCACCTTGTGCTTCAAGATAAACCTTTCAGTAGCAACATATTCATATCCAACATTCAACCTATAATTTCACACCTCCATGCAACAAAAATCCCCTCAAGGATTGCGCAGTCCAGTGTTGTAGATCCATTGGAGGAAGGAAGTTTCTAGTATTTCAGCTGGAAATCCCGTGAGGGAGCATCTCATCACTTGTTTTCATTGTTTCCATCATTCAGGAGCTATATTGTAGCATCTAGCATCAGGATTGAGAGCCTCCCTCCTTGACAATGCAATTTTATCTAGCTGTTCAGTATTTAGTAGCTCCGTTCATTGGAGAAGGTTGGATGAGCTAGAGATTAAGGTTTTAGCTTAAGAATCTAGTGAAGGAATCAACCCTTCAAGCATATATTGCAGCTATCTTTGATCATATTATGCTTCAGATCTGCATACCTAGTAGCTGTATAGTGAAGCCTTAAGAGTGTGATTTTCCTAGATTGCTAGATCTGGAAATCCCTTTCTGCGTTAGCTTGGGTATTCATCATAGATCCCAGATATTAAATATTAGCATCATCGGAGCTACAAAACTATCTAATCTACATTTCCATATTTTCGAGCAGTTGCGGCCCTGACATTTTCAACAGGACAACACAATTTTCCTTCTAGCACTCCAATAGTTACATAATCCCTCTTGTGGGAGGACCTTAGGGTGATTCTAGTGTTGTTCTTTGGCTTGATTGTCTCTTATTTTGAGCACTGTTGTGCTATTTACCAACCTCCTTGTTAATAAAATGGCTCAGTTATTCTATACATTTTGATGGTGTATTTAGATTAAATGTTTACTTTTCTGTAGTTTCATTATTGTGTTTTTTATTACTGCATTTTCCATTTTTGGATATTATAGGATGCCTGATAAATTTTTATGGAAATTTTAATAAGTTGGCTATTTTATTCAAGTACATAACACCATCGATGAAATTTAGTATTCCCATGTAAGCATTTTTTTATTAGATTTTATTGAAATTAGTTTAAATAAATAAAGGGTCCAACCGACACTATGTTTTTAGAACAAGCTTTATCTATCGTAGGAAATCTGATCACACAGGATTGTAGGAAAAATTATTACAAATGCCCATAAATGTTTTTAATCTATTTTTTTTTGCAAGGGAGCAAAAATACAACAATTGATTTCCCTGCATGAGAACATGCAAGAAGGTCAACTTGGGGGGATGTTGGGCCTCTATTTTTCTTTTCTTTATATCACCTTTTACTCGAGATCCCTCATGCTTTTGTTTAGCTTGAATAGTTATTGTCATAGTTTTGTGCATTCTCAGAGATAATAAGTAAGTATTTTATATTCCCTTGTTTTAATGGTATTTAAATATAAAAAGCATCTTTAATAATAGTTTTTGTGTTTGCAGGTTTATAGAGTTGATTATATGCCTATTCTAATAGAGGCGAAGTTCCTGCACCACACATTCTTGCACTAGTACTAGTAGGATTCCTGTACCACACAGTCCTGCACCAATTTAGATTTTACAACTTCAGCCTGAATTGGTAGCAATTTCTAGACATCTGATTTCCTCCTCAATTTCCACACCAATCGTTGTGAATATCAAAATTATGATGGGTTTTTTCCCTAGCATAGGAAGTTAAATAATACGTGAGCCATTTTCCAAAATTTGTAATGGTTGAAGAGATATTAAGGGTGCTTTGGAGGAAGTTTGTTAAAAATATCAATTTTTCGAGAATTATAGCCAATAGTTTCTAGACTACCTATTTCCTCCTCGATTTCCACGTTGATTATTGTGAATCTCAAAATTTAGAAACATGGGTTTTTTTCCCAGCATAGGAATTTGAGTATTATGTGGGTCATTTTATAAAATTTTAATGGTTGAGGAGATACTAAGGGGGCTTTGGAGGAAGTTTGTTAAAAATACCAATTTTTCCAGAAATCTTGAAAATGCCAAGATTTGGAAAATTTGTATTCAATATTTATTCTTTTAATAGGGGAACGATTGTAATGATATTATATTTAATTAGAATTTATTGGGATTCAATCCCCATGATTGTTTGCAAAAGATAGGATTTAATTATCATGTAAACATATTATAAAAGGAAGAGCGATTATGCACGGTGGTGGAGGAGAATCCATTTTCAATGTACCTTGATGTGGCTGAGATGAGTGTTGGGGGTTTTACCCCCTATGTCCTTGTTCTAGGCTGGACTTCAATTCAAAATGTACATTTTCTGATTTGAAATTAATACAAAGGAGCTATGCCATGTTATTTGAATTCTGCATTTTAATCTATTATTGATGTGTCTTTGAGAGTTGAAGCTTCAATTTACCTAAAACGGGAAACAATTTGGTTTGCTAGGGCTAAACCAACCCAATTCGTTTTCCCTCTCTTGCTTTCATTTAGTTAAATGTGTGCGTGTTGATTTTATTTATGCAAGGTGTGGATTGAGTTTGTAATTCTTTTCTTTATAAGAATTATGTTTTCATTTCCTTAACAGTCAAGTGTGATAGATCAGTGGTGTGTTTAATAATTACAGTTCGATTTTCTTCAGTCATTTCCCTTTCTATGAATCATAATTGATTTCTGCCTGGAGTAATGCAAGCACATTCCTGCACTACTGCATTTATAATTTATGAAACTTGGTTTTTTGGTTCATTACAACAAGATTGTTTCATTCCTTTGCTTTATAAGAATGCAATGAATTTCTGTAAGTGAATATTCATTAGAAAATAGAGTATTTTTAATACCAAAAGTTAAATTCCTAGGAATTAAAATATGCCTTGTTAACTGATGAACAAATGTTGTCACAACACATTGATCTGTGCTTGCACTTCATATTTTTAAAAGGAAGGAATTAAAATGTAAATATGAATAATCAAAGTGAACCTTTCCAAGTTAACAAAGATTAAATGCAGATCTAGTTTATGTGAGTAACTATCACAGGGATAAAACCCTTCTGTCATGCTTGAGTTATTTATTTTATTGCATTGAAGAAAGTGTGCTTTCACTTTTGAAGTTTTTTTATTTCAAATCTTATTTTCATTATGAGATTTAGTTTGGTTGAAGCACTCTTTTACGTGTGCAAGTTATTTCAAAATTCTGATTCGCCTTTGCAAATTATTTTCATAGTTAGCACACTCTTTAATTTTTCCTGAAAGTAATTGAAAAACTTGGTGGAGGAACCTCTATTCTGGTATATGAACCAATATTCTGATTCCAGAATAGGGTGATCCAGTCCCAAGGCTGAGATCCCCTGGATAAAGACATAAATATCCAGTATAAGTGTAAAAAATACTTCCAGCACATAATCCTTGTGCCTGCACTAGTACAAGAAGATTGCAGGAGTACAGGAATAATAACTTAGTGCAAGAAGGAAAATCCTTAAAAAGGTAGATCTCTTCAAAGGGCCAATTTTTAATTTGTCAACAAATATATTGGAGATAAACATAGAATTTCATTTCAGCAGTTGAGATTGTTTACAGGAAGTGTGAAATTTCCTTTATTTGATTTCTTTGCAAAGTACTTTATTTTTATTCCAGTTTCCATAATAGTGTGGTGTCATTATATTAACTGGTGCAGTTTGTTGAAATCCTTCTCTAACATTTCCAGTGCTATGCCTATAAGTTTATGAACTACCAGATTGACAATTAAATGTTAGGTTGTTTATTATGCCTGACATTTACTAGTCCTCTAGGCCCTCCAAATTGTGCCTCCAATATGATTTTGTAGAAACATTATCCTTCTACCCAAAAAGTAACAAAATACACCAAAAAATTTCACACAATTCACCCAACTTACCTCTTCTCATGAAGCTTGATTAGACTGGGAAGATGTGCTCACAATATTCCCATAATTTTCCCTTAAGTCATGTTTTTGGTTTCCTCAGAGATGCAACCTTCTCCAAAAGAAAAATCAAACCAAAACTGCTAAGAAATCCTCTCAAAACTTGGTTTTATTTTTCCAATGGGTATCCAATCTGATTCCCATAGATAAGAAACAAGGCACCATCCAGGTATGTGTCGATTATTGTGATCTGAATGCCACATGTCTAAAAGACAATTATCCAACTCTGTTTATCGATCAAATTATCAACGATTACACCAGATGTGAATCTTTCTCCTTTATGGATGGCTTCTCGAGGAACTATAAATTTCTCTAGAAAATTCCATAATATCAAGCTAACCATGGGGAAATATGTATTGAATGTTCCAATGCCTTCCATTCCAATATGAGTGCTGATGTTGTACTAAGAGTAAAAGGGTTACAATATTTGGGGATGGTAGCTTTTAATTTTCAAGAAATTTTCTTGAATTTTTTTTTCGAAAGGAAAGGAAATCGAATTACGGGGTATCGCATGGAAGCCAGGAAAGATAATAAGCTCTAATATCATGAAAAATATTCTATAAAAAGAAAAAATAAGCATAATTGAACAATTATGATCACTAGAAGTTCCAACATCAAAATCATCTATTTCTCCAGATCTCCAAAAAGTCTTGGATAATCATTCCAAGGTGTTTGAAACTCCCAAAGGACTCCCACCTATTCGTGATCATGATCATGCTATTCATTTGATTCCAGGAAGTGTTCCTCCAAACACTAGGCCTTATATATATCTTATGTCCAAAAGAGTGAAATTGAGTGTATGATTATAGAAATGTTAGAGGCTGGCATAATTCAATGTATTCAAAGTTCTTTATTTGCTACAGTATTATTGGTGCATAAGAAGGATGGATCATGGCACATGTGTCTGGATTATAGGGATCTCAATAAGCTCACTATTAAAGATAAATTTCCCATTCCTGCGATTGATGGATTATTGTATGAATTACGTGGAGAAAGTTATTTTACAAAGTTCTATCTTCGTTCAGGATATCATCAAATTAGAATGAAGACTAAATATATTCCGAAAACAAAATTTCGAACTCATGAGGGTAATTATGAATTTTTGGTCATGCCTTTTCGCCTTAACAATGCACCTTCTACATTTCAAGGGTTGATGAATTCCATTTTCAAATCCTTCCTTAGAAAATTTGTGTTAGTAATTTTTGGTGACATACTAATCTACAGCAGGTCTTGGAAGTATCATGTTAAACATGTTGATAGGGTGCTCAAACAATTGGAGGAGAAACAATTATATGAAAAAACATCTAAATGTTTCTTTGGAGTACAAGAGGTGGAATATTTGGGTCATATTGTATCTCACGAGGGTGTTAAGGTAGACCTTAAAAAAATTAAATCCATTAAGGAATGGAAAGTCCCCACAACTATAAAGCAGTTGTGAGGATTCGTCGGGTTACCATGGTATTATTGCAAGTTTTTTAAGAATTATGGGACAATAGAAGCATCTCTAACAACATTATTGAAGAAAGATGCATTTTCATGGACTTCTGAAGCAACTAAGGCCTTTGAACATCTTAAAAAGGAAATGTATCTAGCACCAGTCTTAGCTATGCCAGAATTCACAAAAACCTTTATTGTGGAATGTGATGCCTTAGGAAATGGAATTGGTGTTGTTTTAATGCAAGAAGGAAGACCCATTTCTTTTTAAAGTCATCTAATCAAAGGAAAATATTTATAGAAAGATATTTATGAGAAGGAAATGTTGGAAATACTACATGCACTAAAGAAATGGTGACCTTACCTAATGGGGAGCCACTTCAAGGTAAAAACTGACCATGATAGTCTTAAACACTTTTTGGAGCAAACACTATCTTCAAAAGACGAGAAAAAATGGGTCACAAAGATGTTGGTTTATGACTTTGAAATCATATACAGAAAAGGGAAGCTAAATTTTGTTTCAGATGCACTCTCAGGAAAGGATGAAGAGGTGGAAGCATTGCTTTGTTCCATTTCTATTATCCAAATAGATTGGATAACTGAAGTAAGGGATGAATGGAAGAAGGAAGAAGAAGTGTGGAGACTCATTCAAAATTTTCATTGAGATCCTAGTACATTTGATACATTTATTTGGAAAAATGATTCCTTATGGTACATATATTGTTTATATATTTGCAAGAATTCCCAACTAAAATAGAATATTCTTTTGGAATTTCACACTTCTCCCTTAGGAGGACACTTAGGATTTTTTAAAAATTACTACAAGATGAAGAAAGATTTTTTTTGGGATGGCGTTAAATCTTATATTCAAAATTTTGTGGCAGAATGTTTTGTTTTCCAGCAAAATAATTTTGAGACAATTAAGACATCGGGTCTTCTACAACCTTTATCCATTCCAAGTCAATGTTGGGAGGATATTTCAATGGATTTATCACAGGTTTACCTAAGTCCGAAGGAAAGAGTGTCATCATGGTGGTACTTGATAGACCTACCAAGTATGTAGGCTTTTTTCCATTATCTCATCCATTTAAAGCAAGTACAATTGCTATTGCATTTATGGAAACAATTAAAAAGCTACATGGAATCTCAGATATTATTGTAAGTGACAAAGTTACCATTTTTATTGGAAATTTTTGGATGGAATTATTTTCTTGTTTGGGTACTCAAATAGCTCATAGTTCATCTTATCATCCTCAATTTGATGGTCAAACTGAGATAGTGAATAAATTTTTGGAAGGATATCTTCGTTTTTTTGTATCTGATAAGAAAACACATTAGGTCAGGTGGCTACCTCTCGCTGAATGGTGCTATAACACTTCCTTCCAGAATAAAAAAAAATGACCCCATTTATGGCACTTTATGGATATCATCCACCATCCATCAAATCTTATTTAAGAGAAAATTCTAAGGTTCAAGCAGTGGATTATCACATCTAGCATCAACAAGAAGTTCTCCAACTCTTAAAGGATAACCTAAATTTCGCACAAAATAAAATGAAACAACAGGCATATCAGCATCGCAGCAAGAGAAGTTTTGATGTAGGATATTCAGTATTTTTACACATACAACCATAAAAACAAATGTCCCTCAAGCAAGCTAAGAAGGATAATAAATTATCACCAAAGTACTATGGCCCTTACAAGGTGTCGCAAAAGATTGGTACTATGGCATACAAATTGGAGCTTCCTAATTCTTCGCGAGTGCATCTAGTTTTCCATGGTTCATGCTTGAAGAAGGTTATAGGGATCAAAATTCTAGTTCAAACAATATTTCCAGAACTTGATGAGGAAGGAAAAATCATATTGGAACCTGAAGCAGTCACAGAAACAAGAACTCGAAAGCTACGAAATCGATCAATTTAAGAGTATCTCATCAAATGGAAGAACTTACCCACTGAAGATTCTACATGGGAGGATGAGAATTTTATACAAAAGCATCCGGAGCTACTCAAGGGTTGAGGAAAACACTTTTTTAAAGGAGAGGCTCATGTTAGGTTCATATATTACTAGTATAGTCCCTTATTGTTGTTAATGTAACCCCCTTATTGTTATTGTTGTACCCATATAGCCCCAATATTGTTATTATTGTGCCCTTACATTATTATTGTTAGGTCGGCTAGGATTATAGTGTGACCCCATGGACTCCTATATATAGAAGGAGGTTTTTAAAATATTAATTATGTTTGGTTTAGCTCAGTAAAACCTAATTATTCTTGTTTTCCATGAATATAAATTTGATTTGGCTTTCCTTGTGAGGAAAACTCTATTGTCATGCGTTTATTCAAATTGTTGCAAAGGAAACCTTTATTTTTGGCTTTAGCATGTCTCCATGATGAATATAAATATCTATAATTCTTCATTTTTAGAATGTGGAGTAATCTATAATTATTTATCTTTAGCTTAGTTTTATTTGTCTTATCAACTCATCATACTAATAGATCTATTTAGGAGGTATGTGTATGTTAGCATGTGCATATCTGTAATAGACAATAATAATTGGGATTACTTGATAAAAAAAGGTCAATATTCCCTAAGACCTGAAGGAATTATTTGCTTATGAAAAGTTTCCAATAAAAGATCAAGTGTCTCATATGACCCCTCTAAACCAATATTGTATCAACTTGGATAAGCTATCAAGTCTCTCGAGGAAAATCTATCACCTTGGTGTGTTAATCATGTTGGAGCTCTTGGTTGAGGAGATACTCTTTCCATGTATTCATATGCAAAAACATTAATTGGAAAGTTCAATGGAGTGGTATTTCCACCTTATGTGATGGAATGATGAGATGCATATCTACCTCAAAAAAGAGTTGTAAAGGGAAGATTTTTCTTTGAACATAAAAGGAATGACATTTTCAACTTGGAATTTCAACTACAGGAGTATCTTAAATGAGTACAATGGGGGTTCCATGGTTCTTCAAGAATAATGGTATTTTTATGCAACATTAGTTTCCCCTTTATACCCCCAATGAGGCAGGTTATAAAAAAAAATATTGACTGTTCATATTGGCTTATTTTCTTGATGACTTTAAGGTTCAAGAAATATTGGCAAAGATACATAGGTTGGATGTAGGAAATTATTTAAGTTAACGGATTATATATTTAATATAGTTCCATAAAAAATAATTATGTACCCTCAATTGGTTGATTATTTCCTCAAATATTGGACTAAATGCAAGTGACCCACCACACGACAAAACCCATATCTAAATGGTACTCTCTAATGGTTAAGTTTTTTAGTATAGGCTTGGTTTCCTCAAAAATGATTTTTTTCCAACCAACTATATATATCCTTGACTTATTTTTTCCAGCCAAATATAGTTAGTGTATTAACACCATTTTCTAAAAAAAAAGGTTTATAAATTCATCGTTGCAGGTGATATGATTTTTTTTGTCCTTAATGAGAAGTATCATGAAATTTTGTTTCATGTTTCTATCATTTCAATGGTTGGTATATTGTGAGTAAGTTTTGATTTCTTGTTTTCTCCATTAAGGTAGATTGGGCTTTTGGAATTTATGCTCACTTTTCTATCCATGTTTTGTAGTTATGCGCTAGAACTATGAATGGTTGTGGGTTGAAGACAATGGTTATCAAGAAACAGTGTGAGATTTAAACATGTTGCTCCATTAATGGGAAAATCTCGTATCACTGTTTTTTAGATTGGTGGCACTATGGATAGTTAACAGTTGACCAATCCCAAAATTGACCAATATCACTTTAATGTACTATGGATTCCATCTTTGTTTAATGTACTTTAAACACGTTCAAATTAGTACATTTTAGTTATTGGTTATTTTTTTCTTATCATATTATTTTTCCCAATATAATCCTATTCTCTATGGATATTTTATTATTCCCCTAGATCTATTCTATAAAGGTAGAGGTGGGATGGAGTATGTTTTTGAAATGTGTAGCTTTTTTTGATTTGAGGGCTTGCCTTCACACCCTTTTTCTAGTTGAAGTACTTGTGGGGGGACATAGTTATCATTGAGAGGTAGAGAGTGGTTTCCTTGTATCCATACAATTACATCTTCAGATACTCATGCTTGGTGTGGATTTCGAAGTGTCTGAATGGCCCTTTCATATCTTGTTGGTGTAACAATTACTAGCCAAAATTCGTACTTAAATTTTTTAACGTCTATTTAGTGGTCACATTTCAGGATCATTATTATTGACTATTGTATTTTGACATCTTTAATTAATTAATAACAAGAACCACTCCCAATTAGTTTTATAGACCCTAGAGCCAATAGGATTCAAGCATGTAGCTCATTATTCATAATTACGTCATATATACTCATTGTTTTTGGATTTTTGGCATGTAAATCAATATTTTAGAGGAGGATTTGTATGTCATCACAACATATTTACATATTCACAAGGTGAGAAATAAATCTTTGGTGTAATTGCATATTTTAGATTTGGTAATTATAGGTAATTTATAGGCTATCAATTTATTTAAAGTTTCACTTTCATTGAGTGTTTAACCAAAGATATTGAGTATATTACACATGAATTTCTTTCCCTCCACCCACTTTTCATAACTTACATAACCATTAGGTACAAACTTCGATCCCATTTTTCTTGTTTGGTAAAATATTTTCCAAGACTTCACAAAGTTTTATAATTTATTGAAAGTTGTAGAATTTATAATTTAGAATGTTTCAAGGTCTATTCTTTTAAGTATAATTCTTTAAGGGGTGGTAGCTCAATGGAACAACAACCTATTTACAAGCATAAGGTTAGTTCTTTGATTCCATTATGCCCTGATATTTATATGGAATGGATACGGCCAATTTTTAGTGGCAGATACTCTTTTTACCATTCCCAATGAGCTGATGGTGACATTATTTGACCCTCACCAAAATATGAAATGGTGATGGTAAATGAACGCTGCCATAAATCAATGTTGTTCATATGAAATGTTAATGGTCACTATCCATCATTATAATCATTATTCATGACAGATCTTGAATGTCACCATGACACATATGTTTGTGGTGATGCCATAATTGGTGGCATTCACTTTTTTGATGATGAAGGTTAAGTTCCATGACCATTTCTCATATGAAATGGTGATGGTAAGTATCCTTCATTGTAAAATGTTATTGTTGATGTACCTTGAATGTCACGTCAATAGCGATACTTTTGGTGACATCCAATTTTTGGTGATAGAGGTTCTTTTAACCGTCACGAAAGAGCTTATGGTGACAATTTTCGACCCTCACAAATGTCCTTTTTTATTCTAGTGTAATTTAGGATCAAACATTGGTGGTATTTTGTAATATGTTAAATTCTTATTTATATGGAATCAATTATTTATTGTAAAATATCAATCAATGTGTTATATCTTGTAAATTAAAAGTATGGTAAATATGGGAAAACTAATGGTGATTTTCTTTTAAATGAAATTTTTTATCAAAACTACTATTATTTTATATTTTCCTTATAATGATCACTGATGTTTTGAGTTTGAGTGATTGAGGATGACCACAGGTGTTCCCTAAAACTGGAAGTTTAGTGCTCGAATCTGGTATGGATTTTCCATTCAAGAATGATAGAGAAATTGGAATCTAAAAGTTACATTCCAAAATAAACCTTTTTGGGGGATTACTTAGGGTGATTGCTACATATTTCGGTGTTGTAAATTTTCTCCAAATCATAACTAATATATCGTACCACAAGTGAGGAACACAATGGTAACATAATTTTCTTCACAATTTATCCACTTATATTGTAGTGATCCATAAATGTAAGAAAAAAAATAATAATCTGATATAGACTAGTTTGTTTATTCATATGTGATAATGAACCCAAATAGTAATTCTTATCTGGAGAAATTCTCATCATAGTTGGGCATTCTTGATATCATCGACCTGTAGCCCTAGACTTATTCACTTAGCGTTCTACATTATCCGGTTATATACATGTATACGAGGCTATCCAATTATTTTATACATTTTCTTTATTTCATTTTATTCTAGACTTAGCTTTGGCACTTGCTAGGATTTTTGTTTGCACTCCCACATTGTATAAGCAATCTACAACATGATAGTTTTAGCATGTAACTTACATGGCATGATTGTGCCTAATATTTCCTTGAATATTGAATTCTAATTTTACTAAGGTGTTATTTTATATGGTGATTTTTTATTTCCTTTGTTTATATAGGTCATTTGGCCACATAGAAGCCATTATTTCCCAACTGAAGAAAACTAGTTCAAGTTTCTTTCTTCTATGGGGTAATATTTCTGATGTGTAGGTATATATCATATAAATCCTTTATATTCTAGTATTCATAATATTTCATGTCTTATACTCTGCATTATATCTTCTTTCTTTTTCATAAAACGAACTTAGTATTGATGGTAAGAAGCAATAATTGAATAAAGAGGAGAACAATAACACTAAAGCAACAAAATGAAAAATAACGAAAGAGAGTAGAGAATTTGTCTAGTGTTGCCTATGGAGTAAATATCCCACATAACAGACACACATATAGATTTATGGCCAAGTCTTCAGAGTTGGTGAATTCACCTGTAATATTCCTAAATTAGCTTGCAGCTAATTGGAATATTAAAGTTTTGTTTTGTCACTTAGATAGGTATATAAGTGGGTAGGGAGATCCATAAATCTCTTTATGAAGAATAAAACACTTCTAATGTGAAAGTGGATCATCTTTTCAGCTTAATAAAGAACCCTAAGGTGTGAATAGGGGTTTTCTAGCACATTGACTAGGTCATCTTTCACCAAATCAACAACGTTGTCATAAAGGAGTGGACTTTAATGGAGGTACAACGTAGTTTTAGATGGAGAAACATTACATGTAAGTAGTGTAATTAATGGATGGGGCTTAGGGTTTGGAAGCTCATATATTATAAAAGGAAGAGGATGGAAGCCATATTCATCATGTTTATATATGTTTATGTTTTTATATATGGTCTATTTAAACATATAGCTTTCTCTAGTTGTTTAGCTGATATTGTTGTGCTATTTAGCATAGGGTGTTCCTCATCGGGAATCCCACCTCTTTCATTGAGAGGACCCTTGGAATAGTTTCTCATTATACTTCCACATTCAAGCATTTGGCCAAGCTTCATTCTCATGGACAACACAATTTTGTTTCAAGTTGGGTTGTGTTGCAGGAATGTAGCAGTGGAGGAGAGAGATCTCCAATTTTTGAGCTAGTTTATCATTGGAGGGATCACCCTTTCATCCTGAAGTTTGTGAGTAAGTTATAAGGGCTTCATTACATATTTTGGTACCAAGCCAAGTAGCAGTAATCATCTACAAACAAATTTCCCTCAAGCACTGCATTATTTTGGAGAGCAGCTGCAGCAGTGGGTCTATTGCCCTATTTGGAGTGTTTGGATTTCCTGAGTTGGGATCAGCCATTCATTTACGAGATCTACTGGAGGAGGATCAAACATCTTGTACATCAGATTAGCGACCTCCCATTAGTGATTCTATTGCAGAGATTATTCAGCCCTAGGGCCAAACCTGCTATATCTTGTATAGTGTGTATTTCTGGAAACCTTTTCTGGGTTGTCCTGGAAATATATTTTGGAGCATGGATCTCTAGCCTTAAAGTTTTTGGAGCATTATATCAGCAGCAATATATTTTATATATTACACCTTCTATTCTCTCTTATACAATGCAATTTTTTGCATTCCTATATTTCATGTATTAACAACATTTTAGATCTAAGTGTATGATTTTAGGGGAGGCTTGTTTTCCCAACTTGAGTGATCTTTTCTTCAAGATATTGTACCTATTTTGCTATTATATTCATAATGGAATGGATCTATTGTTGTATCATTCTTTGATCTATTCATATTTTTGCATATTTCTAGTTTTATGCACTTTATTCATGCTTTTCCCATTTGGGAATATTACAGTAGTATCAGAGCATAATATTGGCTCAGCCTATGTAATTTAGCCATTGTGTCATCTAAGGAGGATTCTCACAGAAAGGAGAAGATTTGCAGAAGAGATGAAGGAAAAAATTCATTATCAAGAGGTAAGGATTTCTCAAAACTTCTTCTTCAAACTATGCAGGGCATTAACAGAGACATCAAAGGAATGAGAATGGAGAGATGTAGAGATTCTCCAAGAGGGATTGTACATGAAGAAATCTCCATATTTTCACATTTTGGGTGTGAGCATTCAGCTACACCATCAGATCTACAATGCCCTACCATGCCTATGTTCATAGAAAGAGAGACAGAGGGAGGAGATGTACCAAAGGGGGAGACTCTTGGTGTCTATCTTCAAGAGTATGAATCTCAATCTCAGAGGTCCAAAGATCATCTAAAATTCCAAGGTTTTTGAAATATCAAGGAGGATAGAAGACCTAACAATCACAATAGAGGCAAGAGGTGCAAGCAACATGATGTGGGTACATTCTTTCTATCTACTTTTGATGGGTCACCTAAATGTTCAACTAGGGCTTGGGTGTAGGAGATAAACACCCATTTTCAGCAACACCAAGTTTCAAGGGATGAAGTCATTAGAGTTGCAGTGGTGCATCTTGAAGGTAAGGCTTATGACTGGTGGTTTTATGAAACTTGATGCAGGAGCATTAGGCTCAAAGAAACACTTTGTATGTAAATAGACATAAGGGGGGTCTCACGTTTTTTATTTCCTATGTAATTATTCATATTTAAGTGATTTTTAGTTAAATTTAGTGAGAAAATTGTAAATGCCTCCAAATGATTGGAGGACATGAGAGAAGTCAATCAGTTAGGAATATGAAGAGATAGTCAGTTTCAGTTTATCTAGGAGTTAGGCTAGATTTAGTCTAATTTGAGAATTTCAAGAGTTGTTGAGTCATCGTAGGAACTAGATCGGTTCACTACCATCCTGTATAAGAATAAAACTCTCTGGCATTGAGCTATAGACCCGCAGACCTGCATAGAGATGCATAGAGCTAGGAAGCTGGAGAGGCAGAGTAGGAAGAGTGGAAGGCCATCGGATTGAAGATCTGGCCTAAGTAGGAGGTTTTTGTAAGTAATTTCAAGTATATGTTATGGAAGAAAATTTTTCAATATTACTTGTGCATTTGTTGATTCAATTTATATGTGAGAATGCTTTGGACCTCTGCAATTAACTGTGTGAATAGAATGTTTAATCTGGGGTAATGGTGTTCTTGCACGCCTCTGATAGAACAATAAAAATATTGTGCTTGAATCTCCGTGAATTATGTATAATAAGAATCTTTGATAAGCGTTATGAATGTGTATGTAATTGAATGAATCAAGGAATGGTGTATTCGAATTGAATAATCGATATTGATCTTGTTGAAGCCATAATACATGGATCGTTGAGTATGGAAGGGGTTGTACCTCTACGCAATGGTTGTATTCCTAGTACATCCGAATTCCGTCCTAAGTCCTGTGAGAAGGGAATCCGGTTGTTATTGATATAAGCCTGTGTCAAGAGTTGTTGAGATGGTAATAGGTGAGATCCCAGATCAAAAGGTGCTGGCATAGTTGAATGTGGATACAGTTCAATAGTTTGAAGAATTGGAGACGGAAGCAGAATTAAATGGCGTGAGGAATAGAGTTGCATCGACATAGTTGAATCAGTGATTGTGAAAGAAACAATGTTGGAAGGAACCTACAAAAGGAACCTTAATCTGAATGTGAAATCAAAGGAAGGTAGAACTATGAAGAAGTGGAACCTGAAGGCAGTTTGATGGACCAAGAAACTAGAAGTATCGCACGATGTTTGAAATGGTAAGTGGTTTCACCTTTTTGAATGCGATATGGGTCTCTGTGTGACACTTGGCAGAAGACGGTATTATAAAGCCATTCTCACCACGTGAATTTGGAGAGATAACTCCAGTGCACTTTCATTCCGCGACTTTCGTTGGATATGGGAAATAGTGAATATTGGAGCACGATAAATTGTGGACCATTAGATCCAGTCGAGACTTATTGCGAGGTAAGTTAAACATATTGTGGGACCTACATTCATTTCTGTGGGGCCAATTATTATGTGAAGTTTGGGCTATATATGCACTTAGTTAATCCTTAGTCAAAGCGCATTTGATTGAGTGTTGAACCTCATGCATAAAGGTATGGATGAGTTAATATAACTCGAAGTTCATAATTCCTATTAAGTTGCTAAGGGTTGAGTGTTAGTTCAATACCCGTAAGCGTGTTGACAGAGGTTTAATATATCGGGGCTAAGTTTTATTGTTGGGTTAGATAAGTGTTCATTGCTATGGGGTCTAGTATCGTATAAAGCCTGGGTTCTTAGAAATTAAACCAAAAGATCAAGGATATTTTGATATTTGTTATCAATTGGATATGCATTAACCCCCTCATACTTTAATATAAATTGGATTGTGAAAGGTTGAATTTGCATAAGCAGAATTGCGATGAGGTTTCATTTAATGAAGAATGAAATGTTGATTAAATTCATATGATGGGTTTTTAGACCATAGAGTGTGAGAAATTTATTGTATGGTTTTAAACCATTAAGTGAAGAAGTTCCCTCACATGAAGATTGAGCATTGGGTTATAATAAAAGGGTGTATTATAGGCATTGTGGGTTTTTACCCCGCCATCATGTGGTATCAAAGCTAGATAAGCTCTTTGGGAATTAATTTTGAAATGCATATGTACTGAAACAGTGATGAAAAGTTGATGTTCAAATATGTTTAACAGAATTTATAGATTTGATTAAGTGTGCAGTGAAGATATTCAGATTTATAGAATCTGAAGTGAAGACAAAGTACTTTGAAGCTTGTAGTAGATAGAGATGTAGTGCAGGTGAAAGAAGAAGCAAGATCATTCAAGGATCTTGGAAGGTGAGTTGATGAGCATTATTTAAACTCTGGTTTGAAGGTGTTGTTTGCAGAATACAGAGTGCAAGCAATTGAGGAAGAAATCTCAGCAAAGGCAGATCACATCTTTGAGAGCAGTGATGAAAGAGTCCAATGGAGGATTCTAAAGTGAAGAAGAAGTGTGGCAGAACCTGGAGAATTCCCAATAGAGGTTGGATGAAAGAAGAAAATATGTGTTCTTGAGAAAGGTTGCAGAGTGAAGCGTAGAGAGAGCATAAGAGAATGCTCAGAAGGTTCTAGCAGAAGGGGACTAGTACTTGCCAAAAGTCGGATCCGGAGGAAAGGATTGGTGAGGTAAGTTGCAGTAAGAGAGCTTGTTGTTGCAGAGGCTTAGTGCAGCTTGCGAGTGAAGAACTCATGGAGGATAAAATGGCTACTGATAGCCATAGCAGAGATTGTAGAGGTTCTCAGAGAGGCCACAACAAAATAGTGAAGGAAGATGCCAAAGCAAGTGGCATGAGGAAGAAATTCACTGATGAAGAGTATGAGAAAGAAGTAGCTGAGATCTGGGAGCAATTCAACAAATTGGAAATGGGGATAAAGGAAAGCCAAAGATTTGGTTGGCTCATGAAGAAGGAAGTAAAGTGCCATAGGCTACATATGAGGAAAGAGAAAATGATAAATTCTCAGCAAAAAGAGAGATTACTCAGGATGATTGAGTATTTGGAGAAGGACTTGAAGATTGAAACTTCAAGTGGGACCAAGAGGTCAAATGGCCTTACATCTGACAATTTTTGTATGTTTGCAGAAAGAACATATGGGAAAGAACAAAATTTTGGTGTTGTCATTAAGGAAGAAAATGGAACAACCAGATATTGTGAAAATGTCCATGCACAGTTGGAGAAATGTTTTTCTTTCCAACATATTGGAAGCAGAGGAGATTTAAATTGTGATGATGGCCAAAAGCTGGAAATTGAGAAATCAATTGGACAGCTCAAAGAATTTGAAGAGAGGACCATTGAAGAATCTCTGAAGTGTATAGAAGACTTGGGACAACAAGAAGATTTGATGATTGAATCATCAAAGGAGACCATGAGGTTTTATGTTTTTAAAACTGAGAAGTTGTGTGTGAATGCAGGCATTGAAGAAGACAGTTCATATGATGAAACTGTGATAAATGAAGCTGATTGTTGCCAAGAAAGATATGATGATGATTATCTTTCAGATGAAGATCATATTGAGTTACTACAGCAAAAGGAATTCATAAATTCCTTGTTTAATGAAAGAGATTGTCTGAACGGGAACATGACACTTATGTCTAATGATGATCAATTTGTTGTTAATTTTGATAATGAAAAATTTCTTTTATTAAATGGACAAATGGAGAGTGATGGACAAATAGCTGAAGTTATTGCAGAGATGGTAGATCAGAATTCTATTCTGATGAAAGATGAAGAAGTAGTGACAACAAAAAACTTGACTTGTGATAGAAAGCAAGATAGTGAAGACAGTATGAAGTTTTTCTCAGATGAGATGACAGGATTGTGGCATAAGTTAAGTGCTCTAGAGCAGAGGACAGAAACACAAGGGAAAGGTGTTGAGATTGTAAAGGCAAAGATGACTGAGAATGAGGAAGTTCATTTTTATGAACTAGAGTGAGGGGACATCCTTAAAGAGGATGATGCAGAGGAGAGAATAACTTATAGTCTCAAGAAGGATTGGAATCAGCATACTAATGTGCTGATAGAGGAGGAGAGAATTACAAGACGTCATAATAAAATGCTGGCAGAGGAGAGAAAGGCACTAAGGCCTTATGATTTTTGTTTTAACAATTTTTTTGTGAAGGCAAATTCTGTTGATGATGAAGATAAATTAACACCATTGGGCAGTCAATTAAAAGAGAAGGAGAAGAATTCTATGGAAGATTTTAATCCATGGAATGGAGGATTTAAGTTGTTGAAGCTTATGCTGAAGGACCAGGATTCAATGAAGAATTGGGGATTGCAGAATGTGAAGATACAAAGGAATGAAGACAATGAAGACTTTTTGTGTCTTGGAAAAGACTTAGAATTGCAGAAAGAATAATTGGTGACTGGATCATCAATTGAGACCATTGGGTCATGTAATTTTAAAGTTGACAAGTTGGATATGTTGACAGGGACTATAGAAGACAATCCATCACTTTGAGTTGTCTTGAATGAAGATGGGCTGCTGAAGGAAGATGAGACAGTCATGTCTCATGTGAAAAAACTTGTTACTGTTGGTGACAAGGAAGAATTGGCTTGTCTGATGGGCCAAGAGAAACTTGTGGGGCAGAGTTTTGAGACTGCTATAGCAGTGGAAAATCAGAATTTTATTCTGATAGAAGATGAAGACATAGTACTTGAAGAACTTGATTTCATTGACAAAATTAATCAAGAAGATGGAAGGCAATTACTAAATATTGTCAAGGAAGAAGAAGAAGACACTGAATTCAATTTGCAACATACTGATGATGTGAGACAAGTATGAAATGAGTGGCTAAATTGGTTGCAAAAAACATTCATAGAAGAGAATGAAATGGCAAAGTAGCAGATTGAGGTGTTGCTGGAAGGAATGTTGGAGTAACAAATTGAAGTGTTTCTAGAAAAGGAGGAAGAGACACAAAGATTCTATAACTTTGATGTTTGTCTTATGATTTCAGGTACTGATGGAAGGACTAAGGGATGTCTAGCCCAAAAGAAGAAAAGAGATGATGACAGTGACTGGCAATTTAAATACCAGTCCAGAGAATTGTTGAAGTTATAGAATGAAGAAATTGTCGTGGACGACAATCAGGATCTTGAGTTTTACTATTTCAGAGAACAAGAGGGTATGGATGATTGGGTGGCAGCTAGAACAGGAGCTAGAGATAGAGTTAAAGCTGGAATTAAAGGTATAGTTACAGCAGCAGTAAGAACTGAACAAGTAAAAGTTCAGCAAGTTAGGGCTCAGCAAGTAAGTGCAAGAGCCAGAGTAAAATCAGTAGTAAGAGTTTAGCAAATAAGAACTCAGCAAGCAGAAATAGAAGTAGAAGTTTAGCAATCAAGATGGAACAGTATCCAACAGTCAGAAGAAATATTAGATAAGGAAATTGAATTTATGACGAATTTGATGATGAAATTGTCTAAGGGAAAGATAGCAGCAAGAAAACAAAGGAGCAGCAGCAAAAAAAGAAAGATAGTCACAGACTGTGAAAGCATAACAAGTGGAAAGATGCAGTGTAAAGTATGGAAGCCTGGAGGAGTGCAAAATAAGAATGTTGCAGCAGATGATCAACTGCAGAAGAAAGTGTGGGATCCTAGAAGACAAGGATTGAAAGCTCATGATCAGGAGATCATGAATCATTTTAACCTAGGGAGTCTGATGCAGGAGCATTAGGCTCAAAGAAATACTTTTTATGTAAATAGACATAAGGGGGGATCTCACGTTTTTTATTTCCTATGTAATTATTCATATTTGAGTGATTTTTAGTTAAATTTAGTGAGAAAATTGTAAATTTCTCCAAATGATTTGAGGACATGAGAGAAGTCGATCAGTTCGAAATGTGAAGAGATAGTCAGTTTCAGTTTATCTAGGAGTTAGGATAGGTTTAGTCTAATTTGAGAATTCAAAGAGTTGTTGAGTCATTGTAGGAACTGGATCGGTTCAGTACCATCCTGTATAAGAATAAACCTCTGTGGCATTGAGCTACAGACCTGCAGCCCTGCATAGAGCTAGGAAGTCGGAGAGGCAGAGTAGGGAGAGCGGAAGGCCATCAGATTGAAGATCTAGCATGAGTAGGAGGTTTTTGGATATGTTATGGAAGAAATTGTTTCAGTATTACTTGTGCATTTATTGACTTAATTTCTGTGTGAGAATGCTTTGGACCTCTATAGTTAACTGTGTGAATAGAGTAATGAATTTGGGGTAATGGTGTTCCTGCGGACCTTTGATAGAACAATGGAAATATTGTGCTTGAATCTCCGTGAATTAGGTATAAGTAAGACTCTGTGATAAGCATTATGAATTTGTATGTAATTGAATAAATCAAGGATTGGTGTATTCGAATTGCATAATCAATATTGATCTTGTTGAAACCATAATACATGGATCGTTGTGTATTGAAGGCGTTGTATCTCTACACAATGGTTGTATTTCGAGTACATCTGAATTCCATCCTAAGTCCTATGAGAAGGGAATCTGGTTGTTATTGATATAATCCTGTGTTAAGAGTTGATAAGATGGTAATAGGCGAGATCCCAGATCAAAAAGTACTGGCATAGTTGAATGTGGATATAGTTCAATAGTTTGAAGAATTACAGACGAAAGAAGAATTAAAAGGCATGACGAATAGAGTTGCATTGGCATAGTTGAAATAGTGATTGCAAAAGAAACAACATTGGAAGGAACCTGCAGAAGGAACCTTAATCTGAATGTGAAATCAAAGTAAGGCAGAACTATGAAGAAGCGGAACCTGAAGGCGATTTGATGGACCAAGAAAATGGTAGTATTGCGTGACGTTTGAAATGATAAGTGGTTTCACGTTTTCGAACGTGATATGGGTCTCTGCGTGACACGTGGCAGAAGGCGGTATTATAAAAATGTTCTCACTGTGTGAATTTGGAGAGATAACCCCCGTGCACATTCACAATGCGACTTCCGTTGGATATGGGCAATAGTGAAGTTTGAAGCGTGATAAATTGTGGACCATTAGATCCAGTCGACACTTAATGCAAGGTAAGTTAAACATACTGTGGGACCTACATTCAT